>JARKIF010000136.1:0-87365 GCA_029378245.1 Roridomyces roridus | reverse complement strand
CGCTGCCATGTATCAGTCGAGAAGACTTGAAGAAAGAAACACGTACATTTCAGCACAACGAGAGATGGGCAAAGAGATATTCTTCGGCAACGTCTGGCGGCCCAACCCGTAGGACTCTCCCTTGAGGACCCTTTCATGGCACGGCTCCAAGAGGTATGCCGACGCCAGGAAGGCATAATCTCTGTAGAGCGCGTTCTGGAGAGGAAGATTGTCGGCGTACTTCTCGATGGCCCACGTAAGATCTGGAAGCTCCTTCAAGACCGTTCCCCTAGGGTAATTGCGCAAGGAGGCCGGGCGAGCCGTCCAGGGTCTTGACGGGCATGCGAGCCAGGATGGACTCGAGGACGTCAAACTCCTTTGGAAGGGCGACGATGGGCTCTGAACGTGGCAAGAAACCACGGGTGGTCGATACCATGAACGCGGGCAAGCTCGTGTCTTCGGGGCGCGTGTCATGGAGAACGGAAAAGGTGCCAATGGTCATGTTGTCTGTGAGGGGACCGACTTGAAACGCTGCACGCGCTTTATACGATTCAAGCCGATCGCACAAGGGTCTAAATTGATCGACTGGAGAACGTTCCATGACCCGCCCGAATTAAAAATGAAATCCAATCCATGTGAGATAGAGCGCGTAACAAGGGCGTTGGTAGCGTTTGGCCCGACTCAGACGGGCCTGCAAAGATAAGCGGGAGTTCTTTGACGACAGAGGCCCGTTGGTCGGGCCATTCCAGTGCGCCTTTGGCCCGTGTGAGTCGGGCCTGGTCAGATATGGCTTGAGGGAGAACCGAGGTCATCCTGATGCCCGCGGCAGAGGCCCGTTTGTCGGGCCAGTTCCCGAGTGCCGTGGCCCGACTCAAACGGGCCAGGGTACGGTAATAATCGACTGCGGGCGGAGTCCAGCGTCACGAGAAGGCGAAACCAGGATTCTTGCCGTGGTGGTGAGAGAAGAGATGGTGGATTAGAATCAAGGTTGAATCGGGCCGCCACATCAAAATATTCTCTGCATTTCATGCTCTACCTCTCACTTCGACGACGACCCTTGCTTCTATCTCGACTGAGGGCTTTGGAACTTATTCCGTCAACTCCGTGATTCTGCCTCAAGAGCCATTTGTCTACGGCGTCTCACACTTTACTCCCCGGACTGTTCCAGACCATATCGTCAAACCTCACTACGCGGGCGGACCTCCAACGGCACGAGATCCTGGGGGCCTCATTTCGCTAGGCAGCGACGCGGAAAGACGCCTTCGAGCTGCTGCAAGGTTGGCCAGCGACGTTCGCGAGTTTGCAGGGACTTTGGTGCAGGTCTGTGCGTACGCGCAAGATAACATACTGCTCTTTTAATTCTGTCCAAGGCCAAAGTGACTACGGATGAAATTGACGCCGCCGTCCATGAATATATCATACGGCATTCGGCCTATCCGTCGCCCCTTCTGTACTCTGGCTTCCCTCGCTCGTGCTGTACAAGGTATTCTTCATTTCTCCGAGGCGAGATACGCGCTGATCCTTGGAAGCGTGAATAACATCATATCGCATGGAATTCCTGACGAGTAAGCTTCTTCCGAGGGCTTGAAGCATTCAATGACCATGCAAGCCGACCGCTGGAGGACGGGGACATTGTCAACGTCGACATTACCGTGTATCTCGATGGATACCACGGAGACACATCCCAGACCTTTCTTGTTGGCAATGTGGTAAGATTTCCTGCAGTTCATAGCGGGAAGATAAACTCTCGGGAATTCAGGACGACACTGGAAAGGAACTCGTCGAGATGACGAATAGGGCTTTGCAAGCTGGAATCGATGCCTGCGCTCCGGGGCGCCCGTTCAGCGATATAGGCAAAGCCATCCACGACCTCATAGACCCAACGTCCTTCTCCATCTCTCCAGACTTTAACGGCCATGGCATTGGCACCGAGTTCCATCGCGAGCCTTGGATAGTCCACAATTGTGCTTTGCGTTCTTCTTCTTGAGGCGTCTGGCGACTAATGCGAACGTGTAGTGAACAACGGAGCGGGGAGAATGATGCCAGGTCATTGCTTTACCATTGAGGTAGCTGGACTTATATGTCGTTCTCGTGCATTGTCTGAGCAATTTGTAGCCTGCGATAATCGAGAGCAAGACTCCGAGCTGTTTCATGTTCCCTGATGGATGGACTGCGTCTACGGAGGTAAGAATTTCGTTTCAGCGAGGGTGGAATAATCTGATTCTGGATAGGATTGTTCGCGCAGTGCGCAAGCGGAGCATATGGTCCTCATAACAGAGGACGGTGCGGAGGTGCTGACTAGATGAGTGGAAATAGACGCAATAGCGGTACCTATGCGGGGGTCTACTATATGATTTTGATATCCGTTACTCGTTCGTTCCTCCTGTGAAAAGGCACCAGAATTCAAGAATCATAGGGGCCTGACCCAAATGGGATACAGTGCAGCTGTCACACCTTGTCACACACTTCCTCCGCTCCACCGATTGCAGTGTGAAGCGGTGCCTAGCTCATAGTCTTGGCTCTTTCACCTCTCTCATCTCTTCACGCGCGAACCCGTCCAGGGATTGCATCTAAACCATGTCCTGCATACGGCCAGCGACGCCCGGCTTCCTTCTTACCACCATCGCCACCGGCCTCCTCGCTGTCGTCTCTTTTTGCGTTCCGTACTTCAAGTCCGTTTTCTTCCTCAAGGCCGACATAAGCTCCAATGGAGTCTCGGGGACAATTACATTCGGAACGTTGGGTTACTGTCTCGAGCTGCCGAGTGGGACGACTTGCTCGAAACCTTCAGTAGGATACGAACTTGGTGCGTTCATCTCAAAGAGCAATGTTATCTTGATTTCTAACTCTACACTAGACATCAACAGTCTCGTGGGCAATGAGGGCGACTTTATCCAAATACCCAATGTCGTTGTGAAATGGTTGACGTATGTGCTGGTGCTGCACATCGTTGGCCTCGCCCTGGCTGCGGGGTCTGCCCTGTTTGGGTTGTTGGCCCACGTTCGGGAGATGGCCATGACCTACTGCAGCACCTGTATATCAGGTTTTGCTGCTGTTGTCACCCTCCTCGCCTTCATCTTTGACCTTGCATTCTTCTTTATCGCCAAATCCCGTATCAACGCTGTCGGCAAAGCGTCCATTGGGAACGCCATCTGGCTTACCCTCGCGGCATGGATACTGTTGTTCTTCAGCGGGTGTTTCTACACCCTCGGGCGTTGCTGTATCTCCAACCGTCAGAAGCGCGGGGACTGGGACGGGCGAAAGGCCCCGCCCCCTCCAGGGGACGTCGCTGTCCACGACCAGTTGCGCCTCGATGCTGTCAAGGCGGAGGCAGACCGCAAGGCGCGCCAAAAGGCTTCCGAGGGCGGTTTGCCTGCTTTCCACGAAAGTGTGCCGCTCACCACCACCGCATACGATGATGGCTCCAATGTCTATGCCGATAAACCGCATACACCGGGTGGTTACGTGCAGGCGCCATTAGGCTCGCGTGCTGTAGACCAATACTACAATAATGCGGCCCAACCCGCCGATCCTTACTACAACAACAACACTGCGGCGGGACCTTCTGCTGCGCGGTACAACGATCCCAATGCGTACCCACCAGCTGGCCACCGCCAGTACGAACCTTCGACATACGCGCAGTCGGTTTACAGCTACAACGCACCTCAGCAGCCACAGAACCAGAACCCATACCCTGACCAGCAGTACAACTCGATACCACCTCTCCCGCATACCTCTCCTCCTCCTCAGCAATACACACCTCCACAACAACAACAACAATATGGTATCGGTCGTGAACCGTCCAACCCGTACATCAACCCTGGTGGCGCATACCTCGGTGTTCCTCCTGGTCATCTTGCTCGTGGGACATCATATCATTCTGCTGCGTCACATCCTGCGGGCGAGTATTCTCAGTACGACCCATATGAGCCAGAGACGCAACCGCAGTCGGCATATTACACTCCTCCAGTGCATTCGCAATACACGCCGCAGTCTCCACAGACGCCGAATGGGTATGGCGTGAATCAGGTTCCGCCGTTAGAAACGGCAGGTTACTTTGTACATGAGCCAGAGCCACAGTCGCCCTATGCCTCGAGCTCGGTGCCGACGACGACGGCGACGACGACGCCCAAGGGCCCGAGGAATCATCGCCAGTCGTTGCAGGTGGTGAATGCGGAGGATGATAGTCCGCCACAGTACGAGGCTGGGTCGGAGCATGTACCTGGAGCGTGGGGGAAACATTAATGAGCTGTATGCCTATATCTTATTTATGATTACGACTGGACTACGATGTATGCATGGACTTTGAATTTTCTATACGATGTACATAGTTGCCTGCAAACAATTGCCACAATTTCCTTTTTTGTGATCACGGCCTTCGACCTCAACCACCTTTCATGTCCGGCGAATCGTCGACGCGCTCCAACCTCGTCGATGTGTAAGACACCATCCTTTCTCTCCGTTACTTTCTTCTCACCAGCAAAACCAGATCGTACTCCCAACTCCATGCCATCCTGTCTGGCCAACAAGACGGCACGACCATCGACCAGATTATAGAACACGTCACTCCGCGCCTCGAGCAGCTGCGCAACATCGCAGAACCCTTTGGCAAGCCTTCAGACGCGTCGAAAAAGAAGATTGACGGTGGAGCGGCGGTGTTGAATGACGGGGTGACGCTGCGAGTCGAGGATGCGGACAAAGAGTACGTCTTGGCCGTCAGCAACAAGTTCCAGATCGACCAAGTCCAAGCCCTCATCCTCCTTCGCTCGTTTCTATACAACAAAGGACTGCCGGCTTCGGTTGGCGACGGGAAGAGCGGCGAGGACGACAGCAGCTCGTTGGTGGACGAGTTGTTGGCCGCTATCACGCCGTTTTATTTTTCGGAACGGTTGTCGGTGCTTCGTGTGCTCTTGCCGCTGTTTCGTGCGAATGGAGATCCTGCGGACCCGTTGTACGAGTTTGCGTCGAGCTTTGTGCCGAAACTCATTCCGGACGGGCAGAAATTTGCCGAGGAGGTGGTGGATGAGCTCGTGCGCAAGACGCGCTACAGAGTGCCGGAAACGATGCATAGGAATCCTCGCGAGGCGGCAAGAGATGCGAGGCAGAATAGCGCAGAGCAGGTCGTCCTCCTCGAGGTTCTTTTTGCCGCCATGTGGGACTATGTCAAGTGCGATGGCCCCATTGTTGTCAAGATATTCACAACGGCGTATGATACGGCCGTCGGGGCGTCGCAGCTCAACGCGGCTCTCCTTATGGACGAAGAAGCGCTGCAAATAACCCAGGACATCGCCGCGTTGTGGGGCCTCATCATGCTCGAGGTCCTCGAACTTGAAACTCTGGCCGATCCGACCAACCTCATCGAGATATCCGCCGACCCGCAGGACAAGAACTTTTATACGGCGTCCCCCAGCTCGTTACAGCGCTTACACGAGATGGTCACGACCAACGACAACGGGCAGTACGCGTGCGTTTACATTGCCTGGGCTTTTGTGCTCTCTCGATTGGCGGCGGCGGTGGCGGAGCTGGACGAAATACCCGCCACCTATCGACCGTTTTTCGAGTCGATATTACCCCACCTGAGTCGGGCGTACTCGAAAGACCGAGAGCCTGCGCATGTTATCATGACGCGGACGTGCTTGCAGCCAAGCGTCGGGTTGATGGATTTCATGCTTAGTTACTTGACGAATTCGCCGCTGTTCGTCGCGTCTGTTGCGTGGAAACGCGCTTCTGTGGTTACGGATCCGAATGCTACTGCATATCGGTCTGTTTTCAAAGGTATTTTTCTTCGCTTTTTGCGTCATGTTAGCTGACACCGCTTCCAGGGCTCCTTATAGCCATAGTGGAACTCACCCCGGTCGAATCAATACCTCAGTTTGACATTCTCATTCAAGTCTGGATAAACCTGTTTGGCCGCAGCGAGAGCAAGGTGCGTCTTTCCATTGTTTCTTAACAATCAGATCCTTACGGGCGATCTAGTCCGTGGCTCAGATATGTGCTCAATATTGGGAATCCGACTGGCATGTCTCATCCGCGCGACGGGCCATATTCGATGTCGCCCGCGCACGCTTCCCCATCCATTTCAAACCCCTCATCCAACTCCTTCGTGCCATGACCGGCGCTGGATTCCTCGACACTGACCCCCTGTGCTCGACTCACGCGGGCAGACAAACACGACCGGCGTCTCAAGCGGCGGCACTAGACTCGTGCGCGCGCCATGTGTTTTACTACCTCGAAACACTCTCTTCGTATTCGCAAATTGTACCTCTGGCGTCTGCCACCGGTCCCCACGCATTGTACGAGCGACAGCCTGAACGATATGGCCATCCGCATACGTCTATCGGACTCAGTTATGCGAATCAGCGCCAGATACGGCTTCCTGGAGGCTCTACGCTCCCTATAGGCTCTCCTGGCCGTCTGTTGAGCAGCGACGGCGCCGAGTTGCTGATTGTGTGTTGGCAGCATGCACACTCGGGGTGGAAAATCATATTGGAAGTTCTCACCGATTATGTCAATCGGCGACGGATTCAGTCTGGCGGGGCGTACCAGGACGTCTCGTTTGCAAGGCGTGGGGCTGGGCAGCAGCAGCAACTCGTCACTCTGCGGCTCGAGGATGTTGGGGTGGAGATGGATGGTGGAGGCGTCGAGGAGGCGTCTATTACTGCTGCTTTGGACCTTGTGCGGAGTTTGATTCAAGATAATCCGGCGCAAGCGGAACAGCTGATGCAGGCGTTGGAAGCGGGGGAACCTGTTGTTTCGCATACCATGACGGAGGCGCAGCCACCGGATTTGGTCCAGCTTACGACGATGATTCTGGAAGAGGCTTTGTCTTCACCTCACCACCAGCAACCGGCGCTGATTACTTCCGCTATGAGCGTCCTCTCCGCCATTCTGGCGCTACCACGATACGCACATCGTGTCTGGCTGTACATTCGGTCCACATCGGTGCTCTTTACTGCGGATCGTAGTGTGGGCTTTGCCTCGGTGGGACTGGCGTCTGAACGTATTGGCGGGAGGTATACGATGACGCTTGCGTTACTCCATCTTGTCCGCCAACTGGCACTCGAGGCATTTTCGTCTATCCGGCCCGACAACCCGCGGCTCCAGCAGTTGAAGGAAGAGGTTCTCATTCGTGCCATCCGATTCGTCCATACCGAGATCTGGGTCGAGCATCTCAGTTGGAGGTACCTCCAGAAGGGCGAGTGCTTTGATATTGCGCAACAAGTGACTAGCTTGTACAATGACATTTTGAAACACGCTCCTCTCGTTTCAATGAGGAAATTTCGGTGCGTTATTCTTTGAATATTTCACTTTTTGTACTCAATTTATACCAGAAGACGTTCCCTTTTGGCCAATTGTTGCAGGGCATCGTGGATCTGTGGCTCTTTAGAGCGACGACTTCCACCATCAACCCTCTGGTTTCTTCCCTTACCAACGGCCTCTCGGTTCTCGAGTTGCTGTACGATTCCAGGCATCTCAGTGACGTAAGGAGATTGATCTTCTCCTTGGCCTCGCATCTTCGTCTGGCCCGGATCGTCCTCAACCTCAAAATCAACTCGCGTAGCTCGAATCAGCCTTGTTTGTTGGAGCAATCCTTCTGCGCCCGTATCACCAACAGCATCGTCTCGCGTGACTCGTATGCAGCCAAGATCGACCCTATTGACGTTCTTGCGCTGTATGTGAAGAATCGAAGCATCGGGAGCGTGGTACCGCTTGAAGCGACGAGAGTGCTGTGCGCTTTGTGCACGTCGTTTTCCATGGCATCTCCCTCTCCGCCGACCATCATTGCCCATCTCAATAATCCTGAAGCTACCGTTGCGTCGTTGGTGCGGATTATACAGCATCCGTACGACGAGATGGCGTTGCGCACTTTGGTGTGGAATTTTATTTCATTGGCGGTGAATGAGGAGCCTGCGCTGGGAAGTCTGTTTGTCGTTGGCAGTTCCGCACCCACAAGGGCAAGGGCAAGGCGATATCAGACAAGCCTGCGTCCGAGGAGAAGCGTGACAGCGCGCTTGATGTCGCCACGGAGGTGCTCGCTGGATGGAATGAGATGTGGGAGCTCAATCCGCAGCTTCTTTCCTCTGTATTGCGCTTTTTGGAGGTGGTTTGGCAGCATGGGCTTGAACATCGGGGCGTCCTTGATGCTCTTCGTGAAAGCTCCGAGTTCTGGGACCGTATAACCATGCTCGCATGCTCTGAGTTGGGGCCGCTTCCAGAGTACGAGACGGGATCATTTGCGGTTGTTGATGATGTTCGGCGATCAACACATCACGAGATCATTTCGATGCATGCGTACCGCACATTGGTCAAGTCTTATGCTTTGAAGATCATCGCGCACGATATTGGCATCCATTTTGCTTCTAGCAAAGAGGCGTCCAAGACCAAGCCTCTCAGCTTTTCGAAAATGGAACCCAAATTCAAATCGGCGGATACTCTCGGCGAGCTGCTCTCCGAGGCATCACCGAGCTCGTATGATCCGGAGCTGTACGATCAACTCTCGCAACAACTCGAAACGGATTTCCCCGCGTTGAATATCGAGCAGGTGCGGTCTTCGCGGCCGATCGAGGAACGCGAATTTGGAGATGATTTTGCCTTTTCCGCGTCTCTTTTCCGGAGGCGTCTGCGGGCGTACGAGACCTCGGTGGACCATCACGATTCTCTGATCGCCCAACTTCATCTGATCAATATGAATTTGTCTCTAACGCACTCACAAACGAACCTGGCGGATTCGTGGCAACTACTATTGCGCAAGGCTGTTCCGTACCTCCGTGGGGATGCCACTGTTGGGCCCATCCTCATCGCGAGTGCAGCTTCCATGTCGTATGATATCGCTGCAGAGAGGCGTTCTGGAGATATGATGGCGACCATCCACGGAGCAAGACTTTCGCTTCTCTTGTCTCTGCTCGAGGTTGTTTGGTTTGCGACGGCCGAGAAGAAGGAGGAGATTGGATCTTTTGTGGAGCTTGTCGAGAATGTGCGCAACATCATCCTGAACGAGGCTCAGCCGCCTTCAAAATCCTTCCTGGGCGGCCTCTCGGTTCCCTTCCATCGCACCCTCCTCCTCATCCTCTATTTCTGCGCGAAAAAACTGCGGACTCCTGGCTCGTCGTCCTAAAACACTGAATGCCGATCAACGCCTCCGGATCGCTTCCATGATTGACGCGACGCTGGTGTTGGTCATTGACGCACTTCGTGTGGTTATGGTCTCTGCACGCAGTCGATTGGATATCGAGCTCGATCGAGATCTCGAGTTTTTAGTGTCTGTTTTCGAGCAGTGCACTCGCCCGGATCTCAATCCGTCTTCGACGCTGTGGTTGACGCGGTGTCAAGAAACGGATGTAATCCGGATTAGCCTTGACCTGTATGTCCACATTGATCTAGTTTGCTTGTCCGATCTTCCCCTCCTGCTTTCCCGGAAACGACCGCTATAACGCTCCTCATCTCCTTCTCTTCCACATGACGCTCGCGGGCATCCCTTCCGCTGCTGAGAGGTTCGCCAGCGAGGGCGTTCTTGCCGCCTATGGCAACAACTGCCTCAGCGCTGCCATCAGCTCCGGCATGGTTGACGTTGTACTTGCAGAAATGCCGGGGCATCGTAGTCCAGCCCACACCACCTACTGTTCGATGCTTGGAATCATCTCTGGCGTCGTTTCGGCTTTGGGTCGGCATAACCATTACTTTGACGCGGAAGCCAGCGGTCTCATCCAGTTGTACGGCGATCAAATCGCCAAAGCTCTCTCTTGGACGATTGGGGACGCTATTACGCTGCCTCTGCTGGAGAGATTGAGCAGGTTGTGAACTTGTTTTACTCGATTGCCGAGAGTGCACCGTTGGGGCCGAATATCAGCCCTGCGGTCGAGAATGTTTTGCACGTGTTTTCTCCGCATGCGCTGCATCTGCTACAACAACTCAACTACGCTATTACACATCCGAATCACCTGGCGAGTTTGTTGGAGCCAATTACGAGTGAGGAGAGGGCGCTTCTTGACAAGGATCCTCCGTCAGCGGAGCCACTGAAACGACCTTTGGTTGCTCATTTGGTGCACCGACTCTTCCGGCTTTCGAGCAATATCCTCTCGACTTTGGTCACTATCAGTGGAGCCTACACGGTCCTCGCGAGCGACAAGATTGACTGGCCGGTTCATGAAGCTTTGATTGTGCCTGTGAGTAATCACTCAAAAGCTTTGTGAATTAACCGCTTATTGTTGTTAAAGCACTCCAAAGTCGTCCTGGGCGAACCAGCGTCCATGGGCACTCTGCTCGAATTGGGCATTGCACCCTGGATGTATTGCGAGATCTAGTGAATCGGCCGGCTGGGCAGAGTCTTTCGGACGTTGGGTCTTTACCAGGCACGTATGCGCTGGATGTGCGGCAAGGCGTGACGACTGTGCGGAGGAATCTGGAGGCGCTGTTGATTTACGCGTCGACGCAGCTGGCGATGTGGTTATCCAAGCCTGACTTTGACGTGAATCCGAGTAGTGAGATGGATACTGAGGAGCAGCAGCAGCAGGCGGATGTCATGGGCAATGGGCATGGGAGGGAGGAGAGGAGGGCACCGAGACAGTCGTTGTCGCTTGCGGATCGGTTGAGGAGGGGAGTGACGGGGGAAATGGCTGCTGATTTGCAGTCGCTGTTGACCAAGTCCAAGCCGATTATCGCCAAGAGTGATGCGGTGTTGGGATCGCCTTGGGTGGACTTGACGCAGGTCTTGACGAATTTCTTGCAGGAGCGGATTGTTTCCACTGGCAAGTGACGAAAAGTATCTTTAGTAGATTGTATTTCTATGTATGTTCTAGTACACGTAACTGCCAAAAGCCACCTCGTACCATTCCCACCATGAGGGTAGCCGCGGTGCACGCAGCACCGGTGTACATGGACAAGGAGGCCACCACCCAGAAAGTGATTGACTTGATCAGGCAACGCGGGCGAGCGGGGTATACGATTGCTGGTGTTTCCCGAGACGTTTATTCCTGGATATCCGTACTTTATCGAGTGTTATCCCCCGCTCAAGCAAGTCGGTGCGATTGCGCTGTATGCCGAGGTGAGTGAGTTTCCGATCTTCAAGTTCTGCGGCATCTAACCTCTTGTGATTCTAGCAATCCGTTGTAACCCAAGGCAAAGAAATCTCGGCCATCCAATCAGCCTGTCGGGAGACTGGCGTGGCTATCAGCTTGGGCGTCTCGGAACGCATGGCAGGAGGATTCACGCTGTTTAATAGTCAGATCAATGTGGACGGGAACGGCGAGTTGTTGGGTGTGCATCGCAAGTTGCAGCCCACGTATGTCGAGAGGGCTGTTTGGGCTTGTGGGAGCGGGGCTACGCTCAAGACGTACAAGACTGGGGATGGGTATAACTTGGGAGGTGAGTGTCGAGTGCTTGTGGAGGCAAAATGTTGGTGTGAATGTCGTTCAGGTCTGTGTTGTTGGGAAAACACCATGCACCTCGCACGACAGGCCCTCGTCGAGCAGAATGAGCACATCCATGCCGCGGCTTGGCCCGCGTTGAGCGTGCTGGCGGGGTTTGAAGCGGTGGCGGACATACAGATCGAGGCGCTGATGAAAAGCCACGCTTTGATGTGCCAGACGTTTGTCGTATGCGCGTCGAGCTACGTCGATGAGGGGTGTTTAGCTTGGATGGACGAGAATTTGGGCAGCCAATCTCTGCTCAAGAAGGGCGGAGGGTGGTCGGCTGTTGTGCATCCATTCTGCGAAGTGTTGGCAGGGCCGCATACGAGCGAGACGGAGTGCATGCTGGAAGCCGAGATTGAATTGAGGGAGCTGGCTGAGGTGAAGGTTTGGATCGACGCGGCTGGGCATTATAAGCGGCCTGAAGTGCTGGAGCTGAAGGTTCATGGGAGGCCGCTGTGGGAGGGTGATGCAGTCCAGGGATTCCAAGAGTGAGGTCGCGTCGTTGTTTGGGAAATTGAATCGCGTTCAAGCTATTGTGAAGATTTCGCCCGTGGAGAGATTCCGCGCAAGCCTACGCTGCCGCAAATCCGAGTCAGCCTCGGGACCCATACAAACAAAGCCGAATTAGTAACCCGATCTCATCTCTTTGAACAACACCTCATTGACCTCTCCCCTCAAACCATGTCCACCGTTGCAACTCAGACTCAGCCTCGTGCCCAGCGTGGCACTGGCAAGCGAAACAACCGCGGTCGCAGTGGCCAAAACCGCCCGGCGCGTTCCAGCACCAAGGCAGATGAAAAGATTGAAGAAACGCCTTCCACGACTGCAACGGCTGAAGAAGAGACTCAGGCCGAAGACACTGCGGTCTGCTGGATCTGTGCAGAACCCGTCAAGTACTACGCCGTGGCCGAGTGTAACCACCGGACATGCCATGTCTGTTCCCTCCGTTTGCGCGCGCTTTACAAGAAAAACGACTGCACATTCTGCAAGGTCCGTTTACCCTTTTCTTGGGGCGCGTGAATTGAATTGTTATAGGAACCACAACCCAATATGGTTTTTACTGCATCGCCAGACGCCCTGTTTTCCAGCTTCGAGACCGACCAGATGACCTGGAAAGATGCGAAACTGAGCATTTACTTTGAGAGCCAGGAGATGATGGAGGAGACTCTTCTACTGCTGCGTTTCAATTGTCCCGACTCCGAGTGCGACTTTATCGGGAATAGCTGGAGCGACATCAAGCTCCATGTGCGCGCTACTCACGGCCGACTCATGTGGTGCGTTTCCCTTCCACTATTCACCTGCGTTCGTTAATGCCATTCCCAGCGATCTTTGTATTCGGAGCAAAAAGGTCTTTGCACATGAGCACGCGCTCTACCCGCCCAACATCCTGCCTCTGCATCTTCCCTCTATGCTCTCCCACAATCGGTCCAATAAATCGGCTGGGAAAGGCAAAGACAACAAGGACCAGATCGAAGGCGGGGTCCACCCCTTGTGCGAGTTCTGCCACGAGTGCTTCTTTAGTGGAGACGAGCTCTTTACGCACATGCGCGAGACGCACGAGGAGTGCTTTGTTTGTAAACGGGACGATGTCCGCGACCAATAGTATGTCCTTTCTTTTACTTGTTCGAAAACAGCTACTAATGTGTATGGAAGCTTCCTGAATTATGCTGCCCTCGAGGTGCACTTTAACAATGCGCACCACCCATGCCCACACGGTTCCTGTCTGGCACGCAAATTCGTCGTTTATGGCAGTGCACTTGACCTCCAGGCGCATCTGGTCGAAGATCACGGCGAGGAGATGGGTAAAGGCGCGAGGAGGGATGTGAGGCGCGTCGAAGCTGCATGGGATGAAGTTCGCCATACCAACAACTCTGGTTCTGGACAAGGACGAGGTCGCGGACGAGGGAGGGAACGCGACAGGGACAGGGACAGAGAGGTTGAAAGAGAGCCGCCTCCAGCGCCTGTGCAGGCGCAACCGCAACCCCGCCCGCCGGGAGTTGGAACGCGAAGACGCGAAGGCTTTGGCGCTGCCTTGACTGTCGAAGGGAACACGCCTCCTCCGCCTCCGTCAATTTCTCCCGTGCCTGCTGCCCCACGCGCGGATGTCGACCCTGCTGTCGCCGAGTATGTGATTCTTTTCTGGCTGATGCAATCTCATCTTGTTTACAGACGACACAATGCCTTTCTTGCTCGATTATCTGCCCTTGCCACGAACCCCGTGACGGCTGTCCCCGCCGCCCGTGCCGCGATCCGTTCTTTCCGGGCGAACGAGAGTACCGCTGCGGCACTTATTTCGACGTTGTTCAGCATTGTAGGCGACAAGATGGAGGCGGCGTCGAGTGTTGTTAATGGGTTTGTGGATTTGTTGGATGGGGACGGTGAGAGTGATAGAGAGCAGCGAGAGGCGGTTCTAGCTGCTTGGCGTGCATTCGAGGTGGCGGTATGTGTTTTTTTCTCGCTTAATCTGCGATTAATACTGACTGTGGCTCTTTAGCAAAGACGCCAGTTCCCGGAACTTGTGCCTACCTCTGTCGGCTCTGGCTTTGCCGGAATCGCCAGTGGTCGCGTTCTAAACGCCAAGCATGCGACAGCTGGGCGCGGGAGGCAAGTTTGGGATCGCGTTGCCCAGGCAGCCTCTTCCTCCTCTTCCTCTACAACTCAACGTTTCCCCGCCCTATCCAACACCAACGCTGGCGCCTCCACCAGCGGCACTCGCCCCGGACAGCGCAACACGCCGTGGTCAGGCAGCACTGCGACTCGCCCTGCCCAACCTACTTTTGCCCCTTCCTCGTCCTTCGTCCCGCCAAATCTCAACGCTGCTCCAACGCCTACTGTCACCCCCGTTTTCGATGAACATACCCAGTGCGCCTGCTTCACGTAACGCACCGAAGCTGTCGAATTCGTTATTCCCCGAACTGGCTCCGTCGGCTGCGGCGCGTCCCAAGGCTCTTGTTAGTGGGAATCAGTCGTTGAAGAATATATTAGGGACGCCGACGCTTGGGCCTGGAGCATGGGGTGCTGGTGCTGGTGCTGGTGCTGCGACTCCTACTGAGGAGGTTGGAGTTGATGCGGCTGCGGCTGCTGGTGGAGGGAAGAAGAAGGGCAAAGGGAAGGGGAAGCAGACGTTGTTCACCCTTGGGACGTTCCCTTCGTGAGGTGGCTGTAGACGATTCTGATAGATGTGTACAATCTTCTTAGCACGGAGAAGGCTTAAATATGTACATTCCATGGGATATGCTGCGTCTAATAAATCGCGGATCTGCGGTAAATGATACACCTATGACCAGCACGAGACAATGTATAACCCTAACCCTACTAATAATATACACATTTAGAAGTTTTCTGAGGGTGCGAGACGCCTTAGTTTATGAGCAGCGACGAACAAGCCAAGACATACCCTTGCCAAAGAAGAACCGAGTGCCTTCGTTGTTGGGCGAGCTGTACTGGTTGGACTTTTCGTGCAACGCCTTGGCGATGGCTGCCGGACCGCAGAAGAACTAACAGGAAATTCAAATTAACACAGGGCTGGCGTGAGTTGGAGATGGTGGACGTACCACACCGACATCCGACTCGGGATGCTTCGCAGTGATGGAGGTGAATATCTTGTCCCAATTCGGGCGACCAAAGTGCGTCGGGGCGCGTAGAGAGGTGATGGCGTCCTTTTCTGCACCGACATCTTGAACCTATATGAAAGGATTGTCATTACGGAGGTTCGCATGCTATGCAAGGACGAGACGCACGATGATATTGTTCATGTCGTCCTCCTTGATGCGCGCGGTGAGGTAGATGTTGATCTCAATCCTGTTTTGCGTGTCTTGCGTTTCGATGGCGTGGAGGAGCGAGTGGAACCATTCGGCTGTGCCAAAGTCGCGGATGACCCAGGTAAAGTATACCTGTCGGTTGTTCAAAATGACATGACAATGCAAAGAACCAACGACCGACCTTGGAGAGCCGAGTGGGTTTGGCCGAGCTAAAGTTGTTCATGCGGTACCAGATGTGCTTCAAAATCCTAGTCGAGATGTAAGAGGATAATTTCCACCAGAATCCAGGAACATACGAAGCGAAGGGGGTAACACCGATACCCGCACCAACGAGAAGAACAGTCTCGAAATCCAAGAACTCCTCCGAGCAGGTGCCAAACGGTCCGTCGACCATGACCCGAGGAAGAGCACGGCTGACAGGCGGCTGCACAACAGTGCTCTCGCCCGCCTTATCCGATGATTTGCCCTCAAAGTCGCAGCCGACCGCCTTGGCGAGCGCGGTAGTGAAATCGCCTTCAACACGGATATGGACCGAAATGTAGTCTTCTTCAGGAGCGCTGCGCGAATTGAGTGAGCGAAGAGTAATGTAGAGTGGCGAGTGGCGGACCTGGTAAGTGTGAAGGGATGCCACTGGAAATAGGAGATTTCGGGGCAGTTGATGAAGATGTACTCTCCAGCCCTGGTTGTTGTCTTCTCTTTCTTGATCTGGAGCTCCATGGTCTTTGACGGGTGCTGGATGACCTTGGAGATGTACGTGACGTGGCGCGAACGAACTTCGCGGAGAATACGCTCGTAGACAAAGATAAGGCCGCCGACAATCCAGTACCGCTGTGTCTCAAATTAGTGACAAAGTGGAGAAGGGGACACAGCAAACTCACCCAAAAGACGCCGATAGTGTTGTAAGAGCAGAAGGGCTGACGATCGGCCTTGATCATGCAGAACATGCCGTGGAACTGCCACAAGAGGAAGAACGGGATGAAGAGGTGGTGGGTGTACCAGAACTTCTCGAATCCTCCGTTCGGCGTACGCCTACGCTTCTCTATGGCGTAGTAGACCATGATACCGAGCGCTACCCACATCAACCACCCGGTCCAGAGGGGCCCGATGATGAAGTTGGCGTAGACGAAGAAGGCGACCTTCTTGCCCACGGTGGTGGCACTGGTATCCGCCATCGTCAAGTGATATAGGTTCACGACGTGGGCGAGGGTGTGGACAAGACTACCGATCACGATAGCCCAACCAACGGACTTGTGAAAGGTGATGTTTTCGTCGAAAGGAATGACAGTCCCGATGGGAGTGCGACGAATGACCGAGATGAAGTTGCGGCAGATGGGGAGAAGGATGAAGATGACGTCCACGTGCAGAACCAGAGCCGCCGAGCGAGCAATGACTGAAGTAAATCGTCGTCAACTTGAGAAGTGGACTGTAAAAGGAAGACCCATACCGAAAGTGATCCCAAACGTTGCTCTCGCATTATTCAAATTGTCCTTGAGACTATAATGAAGCCACGCGAGGATGAACGCCACAAGGTGAAGTCCCAAAAACACGATGAAGAAGAGACCGATGCGGCCCTCATTTATCATCCAAATGTTCCATTTCTCGAACATGCTTTTGGGAGTAGCAGCCTTGAACGCGACATTGTCGGTAGTTTTGCTTTCGACCTTTTGGAGGCCTTGCAAACGCCACCGTTCTGTCTTGTTGCGCTGGAGATGGGTTGCCCCCGTCTTTGACGCGTCACCGTCAAAGTCCATGGTGAATATCCAGAAACACGCGATAGGTTTATCGGAAGTAAAGTGAAGAGGGAGCAGGCCGGCCTGGTGGTATGGAAGAAAGGGAAAGGAATGGAGGACGAGGACGCATCGAGAGCTGTTTCAAAGACATTTATGTACGAGACCGGTCCAGAACTGCGCTTGGTCGGTCTCCAGGATTGTGACGAGTCCAGACTGGGCGGGGCCAGTGATGTTTATGTTAGGCGCTTGACGACTCCGCTGCATCGGATGAACGCGTTTGAGTCGACGTGAATCTCAAGGTCGAGAGCAGCAACCAGAGTTCTAACCATTGAAAAGAAGATAGATGAACGAGAAGGATAAGATTTTGTTCTTGATCCGTCGGGCCAGTCATAACCGGTACCAACGACTTCAGCTCGAGAGGTCCTAGCAATTACCTAGCAAGCTCCCAGCGCCGCTCTCGCGGACTCTGAAGTAGTAAGTTCAAACGACCCAATGCTCGAGATCATTCGACTCCTCAGTGCTGCGTCCACTGCCAGAACCTCGTCAACTTGCACCGGAGTCTGGAGTACATAATTCCAAGCGTATTGCAAGCGGCAAGATATCTATGGATACTGAGTCCAAGAGCGGTGGAATCTTTGACCATTGAACGCCAAAAAAAAGTCTCTATGACACCACCGTTTCCTCAAACCCTTGACCGCCGCCCTCCTAGCCGTCTGCACCGCATTCCTCCCTTTCATCCTCCCTTGCAGCACCCCCTGCCGCACCTTCTCCTCCGACCGCCGCTTAGTCATAGCCTGCCTCCTGCCTGCCGCAGATATCCTCCGTAGCCGCTCCTCGACGTCAAGGAACTTGCCGCCAACGTCAACAAAGTGAATCGGCAGTCGACCTAGTCGCTCGACGGTCTGCACCTTCTGCCGAGGCGACTTGAATACGTCCGTGTCTTTCAAGCGCGGCATAAGGTGGGGTGAATATTTGCGGTCTCGGGCGGCTTGAGCAGAACGCTCAGCGACGCGCTTGGCGTGCTGAAGGGATGCGGGGAGGAGAGATTCTTTGAAGGGTATAAGAACTCGGCGGGGAAAGAGACGGAACACAAACCTTGCCATCGTCTGGCATAGACTCTCAGTATCGACGCTGGAAACGCTGTCGGGCGCTATCACGGTTCTCGTCCTGGTCCAGTATATCCACGGTGTGCATGTCAACGCGGTCGATGCCTTCGTTGTTGACCCCCAGGATCATCTCCATGCCCCACTGGAACCCTGTTTGCAGAGGCTTGCCCTGTGGAGATGCGTCAGTATTGTGTAGACGAGAGATAGGACGCAGAAGAGCGTCAGATGGGGTTGAAATCGATTTAACCAGATTTCCGGTGATGTAAGGGCACCGGAATGGTCTTACAGTATCGCGAATGAAGTATTGTATCATCAGTAACAAGAGAAAGGAAACCAACTCACATCCTAGACAAGAAGGTGTGCTTGAGGAGTAGAGGTAGGTCAAACGGGAAGGAATACCTGTGGAATAATGAGCATTCGAGTCGAAGCATAAACGAGGGATCAGCATAAAGAAATAAAAAAGTTGAAACCATGTGGGTGTCTTCAAGACTAATCGTTTGAAACATCATGCGTGTAGGCCCGGGGCAACACGAACCTGTATAAATGCAGCCTCGAGACCCTTGAGGCGAAGGATAGCTTCGACGCGTTTCAAGCTGAGGTGGTAAGCCCGAGAAAGCGCGCGGACGGTATTCCTCTCCGGGTCCGCCATGTAGTCGTTTCCATATCCGCGTTCGTGTATTGTCCGAGATGGGTGGAGGAGGTTTGAAGGACTCATTCAACGGAAACGGCTGAAGCAGGAGGTTGGCGGTGATGGACGAGAGATGTATTGGACACATACCACTGCTGATTCCTCAATGTAGTTCAGCGGTTTGGCGACCCTGAGCGACTGGTGCTTGCGCAGAGTGGTTGGATCAATGCGAAAGTGGATGACGGATGGGTTCGGTGCAAGCACGGCTGAAGAGGCGCGAAAGAATGTGAGAGGTCGGTATCGCGCGCACTATGCCCAAGTAGGAGAGGTTGCTCGAGTATGAGCTGGGGAGTGGCTGGGAGCCGCCCTGCAAGTTCCTTGGAAAGCCCAACGTGCCATTCCCTCGAACCAACGAAGCTGCTGAGCTCAGGGAAGAACTGGAATGGCTGAGAAGGGTGTGCATTGTTCGGGCAATGCGGAACGTGGTGTGCGTGGTTCTGGCGCTCGCTTTGTACTTTCGGTAGAATGGACCTTTGCTAGATTGAGACTATGGACCACGAAGAAAAGTGGAGCAATGGGCACCAAGGACAGCCAAAATCCTAACGAAGGGCCGCCAATGCGGGCTGATTCTGTTCCTTCCTTCTGGTTTTTCAAACGTGTCGGAAAACGGATGGGCGCGTCGTGCTGGTCGACCCTAAGATCCGTCCAACTTGGAAGCGAGTGGGCTCGATTCATAGTCAACAAGAAGGCGATGACCACGTTAAGGCGCGTTGTTGCTGGGACCCGTCCAACTTCGAGTGGGCTCAAGTCATGGTCAATAGGGAAGTCGACATTGAGGACGACAAGAGACGCGATATGGCTCGACTGAGTCTTGAGTTGCAGTCGGTCGTCGAGTCAACGTCGAGCGTCTCGGACAGATCGGCCGTCGGTCTTGCAGTCATCGTTGCCTCCAAGTCGCTATGACAACGATGGCCGGGCCGTCGCGCGCCGACGAACAACTCTCTTCTCTCCACGCCTGCAATTGCAAGACCTTCAGCCAGAACACCGGAATCTCCGAAGAGAGAAGACGCACGCACATGGCCATCCTTCCCAGACTTTCAGTTCAAGACACGACTCGGACCGTAGTGGAATGGAAGAGCAGGGAGAAGGCTGTATGAATCGGGCGTTGAGATTGGATACTGAAGTGGAAGCCTCAGAAGACTTACGAGCAGGACAAAGAGCGGGACGACCACCCCTCACGACGCCATTCGACTGCGCAGCAAGAGCCATCGGTGGTCGAGCAATGTCTGTTCACGCCTGTGTCGTCCCGAGCGCGTTTGTCGATCCTCAAGCGATGGAGATGGGTCTGGGCAATGGGAATGATGGAGAGCAGAGCAGGCTGTAGGAATCGGGCGTCGAGATTCGATACTTTGGGAAAGGTCTCACTGGCAGAAGACTTACGAGCGAAACGCGTCCACCCCTCAGGACCTCGAGAAACCTCAGCGCCCGCCCTTTCCGTCACCGAGCCTGACGATTCCCGAACGTGTTTGTCGTCTTGCGAGCGAAGTAGATGGGTCTGTTGTCGCTTGAAGAGAATGATACTGGTGCCTTGGATTCATGTGTTCTCTATAGTTTGGAAGCAAACGTACTTGAAGTCCTTGGTCCTTCCCTGTTCTGTCGCATCTTGAGCGGCCTGCGTGCATTTGTGAACTCGTTGCTAGAATGAGCAAGGAAACTGGACGGCCGTCATTGTTAAAGCTTGTTGACCGCGTCGCTGGAAAGCGCGAGCTTGAGTGAAGTCGACGACGCACCCAGCGGCTCTAGTAACTCAACGTGTCTTGCGGGTCTGTTCACACTGGGCGAGTTTCTCAAATGGGCATGATATTGATACACTACATGGTGGCTAAAGGAAAGAAAGAAGAAAACCCAAATTGGGGATCTCGACTGCCTTTTATAGGATTTCACGACCTCGTGACGAATAATTCAGCACAGCCGCAAAATAATCAAACACCGCCATTGGCACGGGACCAGGGCTTGCGAGTATAAAATGCGGGCGTCCATTGTTTGTTCTTCACTTTACCCAGTACCATCATGTTTTCTCGCCACATTCGCCGCCTCGTCCTCGTCTTCGTCGGTAGCTCCCTGCTCGCCAGCGTCGACTTGCCTTCGTCCTCCTCGCCTGGGCTTGTCGTCCCTACAACCGACTTCCTGAAGCCCGCCACCACCAACAGCTCTGCTCCAGTTTGCGCATGGGGTGAGCAATCTTCAGAATCTCTTCTCTGCCTTTGCTGACGCGACGTAGACCCTCCCATCTTGCTCAAGTTCCCGATCGAGCTCCCGCCTCCCACCACTCTCCCCACCCCACACGTCATGTCTCCCTTCGATATCTTCTCCGACTTCGACATCGACCTCGCCGAGAAGTGGTTTCCCGCCTGGCTCGCCATAGCTCAAACGGCGACTCGCGACCCCAGCCGTCTGCTGTCGTCGCTCGTGGTGGAAGGAGCAAAGCTCATGTTGTATGACCACGTTATGGGAGCTCAGAGTGATGTTTACGTCGCCGAGAGTGTCGAGCACCATCTCGCCTCCTTTGGAGTCCGCTTCGTGCTGGATCTGTTGTTTGGGTTGTTGGGTTGTTTGCTGGTTCGTGTCAGAAAGGTGCGTTTCCTGCAGCGTGTTTTCTTCTCGTTCTCATTGCTCTTTCCAGATCAGAGTTTCGGGAGTCTTTGTGGCGGAATTGACTTCGTGGGCCATGGGCCAGGTGCGTCGCCTCTCTCTTCCTCTTTCAACGCGTCTGACTCTTCCTTTTAGCTGCATTCTCTTGTCGTATCCCTCGCCTCGCAAGTAGATTTCCGTCCAACGACGACGCGTTGCGCTTGGGATTTAGTTTGGATTCTACTCTTGGTGCGCAACCTCCCTTCCATCTCTCTCATCTTCTGACCGCATTCCTCAGCTCGATATTGTTGCCTATCTTCGCCGCTCGTCACCTTCTCCACCTCCACCTCCTCCGACCCACCCTCCTCAATCTCGCCGACGCCGGAAACGGTGGTATCATGGGAAACGCGCGTAGCGCCCGCGATCGGACTCCCTGCACCCTGGCCAGCAAGAACAACAACTCAGCAAGTTATGGACCTCGAGGACGGACGCGTCGCGATCGAGGGGGTATTGCAGGGTCATTTTCGAGTTGGTTATGGGCTACGGGATCTTGCGGTGCGTCCTTCTCTTTTCTCGCTCTTGCTCTTTACTTACGGTTCCTTAGGGTTGACTATTTTGCTTAGACTCGAACTTGCTTAGACTCGGACCCTAGATTTCGCTCTCTCCCTCCACTCCATAGATCTCTTTCATCTCTCCTCGATTCTTCTACTACTAGACTATTATCTCTCGCCTCTCATCTAGAATTATATCGAGGCTTATCTCTTTCTTTCTGTACTACTATAATCTGGCCTGTACTCTCCTCAATCCATCTCTCTTTCTCTCCATTCAATGGGATGGTTCGCATATGAGCAATTGAGAATCGAGCAACCGAGTCTTGCTTTGTTTGACACACCTTCCTTCGCTCCATCACCATCGTCCATCGAACGGCCTCGTGTCATTTGCCTCAGCCCTGCTCCAGTCGTCGGCCATTCTTCTGCGGTGGTGTCCAGCTGCTGACCATAGCTTTAACTTTGCTTTAACTTACTTGAATCGCGTATACGCCGGTCAAACCATCAACTGCCAGTGGCATCTCCGGGATGGACCCACGCCCATGTTGTCTCAAACACTCTTGGACCCTCTCCAAGCCAAGTCCGTTCAGTTCGCTTACTGCCACGACCGTCCCCTCCAATGTGTCGCGACGCGATATACGCTTGAAGCTTGCGATCCTGAAGGGTTCACGTTC
This sequence comes from Roridomyces roridus, assembly GCA_029378245.1. Classification (NCBI taxonomy): domain Eukaryota; kingdom Fungi; phylum Basidiomycota; class Agaricomycetes; order Agaricales; family Mycenaceae; genus Roridomyces; species Roridomyces roridus. The sequence continues at coordinate 64,900 of JARKIF010000136.1, read as the reverse complement.
ATCTTCGCGTCGGGCATATCGTTGTGTATGTCACCCAGCTTCAGAATACTCTGGTTCTCACCATTGTGCAGGCCAGGACACTTGGGTCCCTGTTATCAAGAAACTCTTTCGTCTCTCGTCCGAATCATTCGGAGTCCACTCTGCCTGGGTGGTCGAGCGTCCAAATCACGGGGAAGCAGCCCTCTTAAACGCGGCTGTCTTGAAAGAGCATTACTCTGTGCAATGTGCGTTCTCATCCGTCGGAGGGAGCTGATGACTGACACGAATACAGTCCCAAGTCTCCAATATGCATCGGCCATTCACGCGTTTCTCACCTCCGACATCTTATCCGCCTCTGAACGCAAGAACCTTGTTGGTGCGGGTCATTCGGGTGGCGGCGGCTCTCTGTAAGACTCTGGTTACTCTTGTCTGCTCGTACTAATGAAATGTATAGCATTCAAGCTGTGCAATACGGCCTTCGAGGTGGGCACGCAATTCCTCTCAAGTCCCTCTTCCTGGTCGAAGCGCCTATCGTGGGCCCCGAAGTGTGGCCGTATCTCGCACCCATGTACGATGGCGTTAAAAGATCGAATGCCCGCCGCACCTCAAGTTGGCCGTCCAAGCAAGTCGCAATGAAATGGTTCCAGACACATACACCTTGGAAATCCTTTTCTCCAGATGTTTTGCGTATCGTGGAGGTGAGTTTGCATGAGACTCGTATTGAGCCATTTGTGACAACATTCCAGAATACGTACTTTATGCCAGATCCTGGGCGCCACGGGTTCATCACGACGAAGACCACCGTCGAGCAAGAAACCGCGTGCTTCGTGGACAATGGCACTCAACTCCTCGCCGGCCCCTTCTTGCGTACAATCCTGGACCAACTGCCGACGCACACAATAGAAGGCATTCTCCAGGATATATGGTACATGATATCGACACTCCTTATCATGTCGACAGCTAACTTCTCACCGCAGGCCTCCCGCCGTATACGACCTCATTGCTGTGAATCGTGCAGAGGCTCGCGATCAGCTGGCGTCGATAGCATTCGTCAACGATGTCGGACACTACGTGAGTGCTGTGCTTGTCGATTGCCTTCCACGCCTTACCCAATATTCAGCTTCCTGTGGTCAAGCCGCATGAAGTGGCTACGAGGATATTCGAGATGCTACGGACTCCTCTAGTTCCGTCGAAACTCTGAGTATGTAGAGTTTTCCAAGTCCGATGTCAATGAATCCTTGCAAGTTTTGTTACACAAGGTGCTTTAACAGAACCTGTATTTATTGAATCGGTTTGTATAGTGAAAATACATCATGCTGTGTTGGTGCACATAATCCACTTCTTCCGAGAACAAGTCGTTAAGAGGCGACACGCCCAGATCTTCCGTCCTGCGCTGTTCAAAGACCACTCGATTCGAGATCCAACAGCCCGCTCGATACCTCATAAACGCCGTGTTGAGCTCAATCAGTGCATCGAGTACGGTCTCGATTACGTGGAGGTTATTTGCCGATGCAGAATCTCTCGTTTCCTCGAAAGCGAGACCCATTCCGGTGCACGCCTGTATGAGCTCGAGGACATCTCGGGTGGCAGTCTCCATGATATTTGCGAGGTTGTTGGTCAACTTATGGATATGAGCTTCCGTGTTGTAAGGATCCAACCAGCGCAGCCAAAATGGAAAGGGCAGATTGGGATGCGTCTCGAGTTTCATTAGCGTTTTGCTCATGACCTCCGGCCAGCGCTCTTGGATGGCATTGATGTGAATCTTCACCTCGTCCAACGCGCGCCCCCAGTCCGCCACCGTCTCGTCCATGCCCACGATGGGGAGACGTGACCAACTTCCAGGCAGTCGAAGGGGCACCCGGCGGAGGAGGAGGTAATGTGCGAGGGAGGCAAGACCTCGTAGGAGCGCATCTATTACGGCATCGTATTCCGAGCTCAGACGAACGCTAAGGGTGTCCAAAAGCATGCCGCGGCGGTTGTTCAATGCGACGTCGATGTAGACGAGCTGCCGAGAGAGATCTGCGATGTTCGCGAATACCCTGAGACCAGCTCTGCCAGCTCTATCAAACTGACAAAGTAGTCGGTTGGTTGCGGTATCCTGAGGAAACAATTGGTTGGGCCAGCAGAAAATTGGGGGATGAGAGTTGACGGACTGATGTTTCTTGAAAATGTCCCCAGTAGACCATGAAAAGCTCGGGTATGTCTCTATCGAATCCTCGGCATTCGGGTGTCTCCTTGCGAGAAGGCTTCTCGGGAGGGGAAGGCTTCTTCTCTGCAGACATTGAGCCCAGGACGACAGGGGCTGATCAAGAGCAAGTGCACGGTTTCTTCCGTCCATCCACTACCATTGGGCCACGTTCGTAATTCTGCTGCGTCGTCGACAAGTCGTCTATGAGTCTGAGGCGGAGTGGTGGTTATGGAGGAATGAGTCTTGTTGAACAGTTACGAGATTGATAGGCGCTTTCAACTCTTTCTTCCGAACCATATCCAGCTTTTCAATGAATTGCCCAGTTTCTGCATGAAGATGTCCCATTTGTCTCACCGCTGGCCCACTTTCGAGCTCAGTGTGGAGTTGCATCATCTGCCCCTGTCGCGATCCTATCCTCCATGAGCAGCATTCCAGACGACTCTCCATCCAACCCTGAGGCACAAAAGCCATCTTTGCCTGTCCCCAACGTCAAAAAGATCACGGAACGCATAAATTCGTTTTTTGCCAACGACGATTTGAAATGCAGAAGACCAGAATTTCTCTGCCACGGCAAGTCGGACTCGCGCTCTGCAGCGTTTTCTCCGTACACTAACAATGATATCACACAGGAAAGCACAGTGTAATACGACCGTCCACTGCACGGTCCAATCTGACTTGTGGCTAGATACTTGAAGTGCACGTCGCTGCTCGTTCTACCCCTGGCCCGGAATGTGTCTTAATTGCCCGAGTCGACTTTCCTCTCCTCTGTTTCACGACGAATAGGCTTCAAAGCGTCCCATGGAAACTCCCATCTGAGGTCTCTATCATTTCCGTCTTGCTTGCTGCACATTTTGATACATCGTGTAGGTGGCGACGATGCGTTATCTCAAGGCAAATACCACCATCCCCATTCCCGAGATATATTTTTACGACGAGGACCTTGATAATGAAGTTGGTGGTCCCTGGATGCTCATGGAATACGTGAGTTGCCTTCATTATGAGCGATGTTCGCACTCACTCTTCATGTAGATCCACGGCCCGAGCTTAGAGCAAGTTTTACCGGAGATGACTATGCAACAGAGGCGCTCGATTTGCGAATCAATTGCAGGTTACTGGAACCAGCTTTTGTCTTTACGCTTCGACGCCATCGGTAGTCTGGGCTTTGACGAGAAGGGGGATACCGTCGTCGGCCCGCTTTCAATGATGTGTCCTCACAACCTTACATTCGGCGCACCTCCCTCTCAAGACAAATGCGGGCCATTTGCGACGGTTCGGGAGTGGATTTTGGCAGTTGCGAATTCGGACCTCCGCTACCAGATAAAACCCGAGTTCAGGAAGAGTCCCGAAGAAGAGGCGATCATTGCCCATCGGGTTGCGGGTCACGTCGCTACTCTCAAAGCCGAATCATTTATTTGGAGGGGGGCGCCGGTGCATCCTATAGCTCTCCATCCACCCGACTTTGTGCCGCACAACGTTATCGTGTCTCCCACCGATCCCACCAAGATCCTGGCGGTCATCGACTGGGAAGGTACAACGACCGCCCCCATCTGGGATATATTGAAACGGCCTTCCTTTGATTTCGACTGTCCACCTGTCTCAGACCAGGAGCGAGAAGAGTTGAATCGCATGATTTGGTACAAGGTCGCAGAACTCAACCCCGAATGGGCGGATGCCATGGCAAATGGAGGCTCGCTCCGAAACGCCTCCACTCTTGCGGAGGTGAGCGACTGGGATCCTGAGGACTACAAGTTGGAGCTTCCAGGTTCGTTGCTGTCAACTGCTTCAACTCATTTGACCGCTGAATTCCTCCCAGACGAGGCAGAGGTATTGATGCGACCGTCGTCACGAACTGGCGCTTGAGACTGCGTGACGATTTCCCATACTACGGATAATTTGTACAAGTTTTGTATCACGTATGTACGTCGGTAAATGAGGAGAGAATAAGGATAAACATGCAAGAGAATCTAGATATGTATGCAGCTAGAAAATGACGAGAAATGCGACTCGAAAAGAACAAACAAGAAACATGCAAGATCAAAAAATAAAGCTGTAAGGCCGGCAAGCGGCACGGCCTGCTACCATTTGAGCGGGGCCAACGTCAAATCAATTCTTGAGCATGACAAGTTCTATTGAACCTGATACTTAAATTTAATAGTGGACGCCGGGCTAGACTCTAGTACTTATTCATCCCTGAAGCAATTGCAAGCAGGACTAGAATCAGTGCATAGGAGTTGTAAAACAGCATTTGGCGGGGTAACATAAAGTACATACAATCTTATTATCCACCATGTTGCAGTGGTCGCTCGTCCGTGCGCCGCTTCGCGCCGCACTCCCTCGCTCCTGCCATCCAACTTGAAGGATCCAAAAGAGAATGGAGTCAAAAAAAATGCCAGTTGAAAGTCACAGAGGATGGGAGCAAGGCACTCAGTGTGGCCCGTTACTCTTGTCACTACAAAGAGAAAACTTATCAACCCAATTGAAATCGACCTCCATCAGCAAAAGTACAAGTTGGCTTTTCTGGCTTTTTTAACCAGTCGTTGACGACTCGAGCCTCAGCCCAGGAGAAGCCCACCAAATTTGAAATGAGCACGGGCAGCACACTGAGCTTCGTTGGCTGCCGTGCCGCCGCACGGTGCCGGTTGCGCGCCGGCCTGTGGAGGAGGCTCAGCCTGTCAGGACTCAGGAGGGCAGCGTAAAATCTTGGGGAACATGAATCAAGTTATATTGCCGAGCCTTCCAAGGTGGAGGTGGTGGTATGTGGTGGCAGTTGAGAACGGAAACTAGCAGAGAGCAAGGCGTTCGGAAGGGGGTTACCTCACTGTGGCACTCTTGGGAATCTCTTTCGGCAAAGAACCCAACATCTGTGCATGACATTTGCACAGATGTTGAAAAGCCTGTCGGATACGACTGCTCCCGGAAGACAAGGTCATCAATATTGCGTTGAGAGTTCGGCATTCATCGGCTTGGGCAGCAATTTGGCTGGATACATCAGTGCTGACGCAAAAACTAACGACAAAAACGTGATCGCCCGCAAAAACCAGAAATTAGGGCGCCCTATAGAAACCTGTACCTAACGGTAGCAGGAATCAGCGCGGCATGGCATCGACCAACTTTTGCGCCTCCGTAGTGGCCACCTCCTGAGCCTTCAGCCACTCCGGGTCGTCCTTCCCGCGTTCGATGCAGTGTGCGCATCTGATAAAGAACGTGCTATCCTTCTTGCCGTATTTCAGAAGAACGCTGCCGGTCAAGTTAGCAAGTAACTCCACGAGGAACGAGCGACGTACAACTGAGGAATAGTATCGCCAATCATCTTGATATCGTCCCACGACACGCAGTCGGAGCAGAACGCCCGAGGACAAGACTGGCACCGGAGAAGGAGCCCGCCTGCAGCCGCGGTGTTGCGAGCGCATGTCCAGCACGAATGCTGACCGCAAACAACCATGGGCGCGCGTTGGATGTAGGCAGCATCAAGTGTCGGATGACACTCGGCATGGAACACTGCAAGTATAGAGTCGGAAGAAGGTCCACCCATAGTTTGGCAACACGTACCACGCGGGCAAGTATTACAGATAACGACCTCCCCGCCATCGTCGCATTCAATGCAGTTGTCTTCCCATTCGAAAGATTGCTTCTTGACCTTCTTTGGGGCTGGTTTTTGCTCCTTGTCAATCGACTGTGGCGGGTCAAGCTATGCACATAGACCAAAGAAACGAATTCCCGAACCTTGATCAACGATTCGTCCAGAATAAACGATAGACCACCCTCGGTCACCAAACGGTCCACCCGCTCCCGCTTCTCGTGTGCCGGCGCGAGATGCTTGTTATCATCCCTCGGCGCCTTGACGCGCGTCAAAATCGTCCCCTCAAACAAATAACTCTGCACCCTCGCAACACCACTGAGCATCTCCTTCTCCTCCTCCTCCACACCCTTCAACAACGCCGCTCCGTCTTTGGCATCAACACCAACCTCCATATTCAAATCACGCTTCACACGAGCATCATGCACATCAGCTCGCGTCCGCGAAACATCCAAAATCTCCTGCAGAGGCGCCGTTCGGAAACGCGCCAGGTCCATCCCGTCGTCCGTCTGCGCCAAAGCGCTGCTACCGCGTCGCAAGATCGACATGAGCTCGGAGCTTCCAAGACCCGCGGCCGAGTCTCCATCCGATGCAGAGCCTTCCCCGCCGATGATTTTGGCGGAAAGGAAGAGCTTTCGGCGGATGCGATCCTAAGAAAAGGTTAGCAAAATACGAGTAAATGGAGCTCAGAACTCACAAGCATCTGGTCCTCAACGCTAGCGCGACAAATCAAACGGTAAACCTGGATAGATTGTCAATCCAGGTGGACTAGTCCGCCGAAATGAATACATACCTTGACAACTTTTGTCTGTCCAATACGATGCGCGCGCGCAATCGCCTGCAAGTCGTTCTGCGGATTCCAATCCGAGTCGCACATGATGCATACGGAGGCCTTGGTCAAGTTGATACCTAACGTTTTGCATTAGTTGTATCCATGGAATATGGGAAAATAGCTACCGAGACCACCCGCTTTCGTCGAGATGAGGAAAACCTGGTGTTCTGAGCAAATGTAAGAGATATATCTCGAAAACGAGCCCAGAATCACCCACCGGAATCTTCGCGCTGGAACTGTTGAAGTCGACGTGAGCACCTCTCAGAAAAACCAAGGAGCAAGACAAACCATGCGAATAACCTTCAATGACAGTCAGAAACATAACTCGCTGAGCATGACTCACGCACCATAGACCGTCTCGCCCTCGACACGGACCCATCCAATCGCAGATAATTGATATCCCTCAAAGCCATATGATCTTCCAACAAATCAAGCATGCTACATTCGGAAATTGTGAGCAGAACGACACCGCTTGCTACAAGATACGCACTCGGTCCATTGCTAAAACTCGAATCAGCGCTTGAAATGGAAGGAAAAGGAACCAAACACACCGAGAAAATGAGCACACGTTCGCCCTTGGGCAATGCATCGGCCAAGATCTTGTCAATCATGAGCATCTTGGACGATGCTGCAACAATGTGTTCGCCAATATCGTAGTCCTCGGGTTCGGCATCTTCAATCATATATGGACTGTAAACGCATTGAGACTAGTGAAGGGCAGGAAACAAATATCTCACTGATCGCAAATCCGACGCAGCTGCATGAGTAGCATAGAGAACCTCTTCCACTCTAAAATCCAAATCAACTTCACTCCAAGAGAAAAATGAAATCACCACTCACGATCCTTGGCCGCCCCCGCGGCATGCGTCCGAAGCCTCTTCAACACTTCCTTCCGCCCATCATCCATCTCCACATCCTCCTTCTCCCTCGGGAACAAAGCCTCCAAATCCAGCGTATCCAAATGCGTCAACATCCGATACGTCCAAAACCGCTGCGCCTCCGTCAGCGGAATGAAAACCGTCCACTCTTCACGCGCCGGGACGCTCGCCAATGCCCCCGTATCCGCCAACCCCGCCTTGGTGCGTCTAAGCTGGATCTTGGCAAGCAGCGCACGGACGGCATCGAGTACGGGCATCGCATACGACCCGCTCGCAAGATCAAATGACTCGCTGAATAGTGTACGAGAGGTGTTGGTGAATGCGTAGGGATAAAGCCAGTGCAATAATCCCCAGAGTTCGGTGAGGTTGTTCTGCACCGGAGTTCCGGTGAGGATGGCGCGCCACGCCCCGCCTAGACCCGCTGCACGCTGCGAGACTTCCGTATCCGCGTTCTTGATGCGATGACCCTCGTCGAGGATGACGCTCGCGTAACGGCGGGTCTTGAGCCAGCCTTGATCACTCGAAGAGAGTGTCTCGTAGGTGGTGAGCAGAATGTCGGTGTGAGAGTCTTTCATGACGTTCTTGATGCGGGTGCGTTCGTCTGGGCTGCCGTGGAAGCGCTGTAGACGCATCGAGGGGACCCAGCGGGCACATTCCGACTCCCAGGAGGATAAAACGGAGAGCGGGCAGACAATGAGGTGCGTCAGTGGCCCCTCGCAGGTCTCTTTGATGTGCGCAAAGAGTGAGAGCGTCTGGAGGGTCTTGCCCAAACCCATCTCATCGCCGAGAATGCAGCTGATCCCATTGTGGTACATGTGAGCGAGGAAAGAGAGGCCCGCGAGCTGGTACGACTTCATCTCGCCGCCGACGATCAACTTGGGCTGCTCGACGAAATTATGCATCGGGAGAGACGGCGAGGCTTTGGTCTCCATTTCTTTGATGAGGGCTGGGAAAAAGGATTTCTTGTGGTGAGGAAGGAGTGGCTCGAAGAGGGCCCGGTTTTCGTACAACCAGCACCTGCGCTTCAAGTCGAGCCCGGCGCGAGTGACGGGGAACTCTGGTTGATATTCCTCGTCATCTTCCCCTTCTGCGTCGTCGCTGGTCCCTCCATCATCGGAAAATGCGATTGCAACGTCAACATTCTCGATGGTATGATCATCCTTCTTCGCTTTGCGCTGCTTCTCCTGCTCATCTCCGTCCTGCTCCTCACGCTGGCGTTTTTGAGCGCTGGATTCGACGGGAAGACGCGTCGGGGAAGGCGGTGGTGGCGGCGGTCTGTTATTGATATCGAAACGCTTATAAAATATCGGACCAGAGATCGGCGAGGCACCTGGACGCTTTGAGGGCTGGACGACGCGTGGAGGTGGGATTTCGGGGCGATATTCGTCTCTGTCGTCATGATCCACGTCCTTGACGCTGAGCTGCGTATCCTGCTCGTTCTCGGGGCAAACAGCATGCTCGTCTTTTTGCATTTTGCGCTGCTTCTCCTGCTCATCTCCGTCCTGCTCCTCACGTTTGCGCTTTTGGGTGCTGGATTCGACCGAAAGACGCGTAGGGGATGGCGCTGGTGGTGGCGGTCTGTTGTTGAGATCGAAACGTGGGTAAACTATGGGACCAGAGACCGGACGCGTCGGGGACTGAACGACGGGTAGAGGTGGCACGTCGAGGTGACATTCGTCTTTCTCCTCGTTTTTGACTCTATCGGCAGACGACAAATCGACGTCGACCTCGACGGTGAACTGCGAGTCCTCCTCGGAGTGAACGACGCGTGGAGGCGATATCTCGAGGTGACATTCGTCTTTCTCGCCGTTTTCAACTCCATCGGCAGACGACAATTCGACGCACTCCACGGTCTCGTCCACGTCGAAGCTGAGCTGCGCGTCCTTCTCGTCTCGATCGTTCTCGGCGCAAACCTCGACAGGATGCTCGTCTTTTTTCATTTTTCGCTGATTTTCCTGGTCGTCAACGTCCTGCTCCTCCCGCTTGCGTTTCACGACGTTCTGAGCGGTGGAGTCGGTAAAAATGGTGTTTGGACGCGTCGGGGAAGGAGCAGAAGGCCGGTTGTCGAGAGAAAAACGCTGAAAAACTATAGGACCGGACGAGGCGTCTGGACGCGTCGCGGATTGGGGTGTCGGTGGAGCCGCGGGGCTTTTCGTGAGGGAGAAGCGGGGGAAGACAATTGGGCCAGGTTTCGGTGTCGACGGGCCCGACATGGTGGTTGGTAGAAGAGGACAAAGGCAGGCAGGATTTACGTGTAATTAGCCTTTGCCGTGTTTGATGTCCCGGATAAGGCCTCTTCCATTCCTCCATCTCGATTCCGCTATTCAAATTGGCTTGAGCGACCTAGTTCATTGCATGGGCCTATGGACGGAACCCGAGTCCAAGGACCAGGAGAGCGGCAGTCAGCAGCAACGCACCCTGGATGGCAGAGAAAAAGATGCATGATGCCGTTAAGATTGGCCCGCCTTGAATAGGTTACTCAACTCCGCGCTAAAACCCATTTCACCGTGTAGAATACATTGAATATACTACTCTTTGAACTGCTGCGTGTAGAAACGAAAAGAAAAACTGAATCATCCTGCCAGGCCGGATCACAAATCGCAAGCTCCAATGGACAGCGGCGGCACTGCTAGCCATTTCGGCTCCCAAGAGCAGTGGCTCGCTGCCCCTCAGCACACGGTATCGTCCCTGACTGTCCGTTTCACCAACAGGAGTCAGTGCAGTCCCTCCCCGAGCTCCTCATCGAAATCAATATCGTTTTGTCGGATAAATTGGCGCAAGAGATCCTATAATTCAGTATGATCTGTCGGGCTCAGCACAAGGACGCTCGACCAAGAAAAGAAACGGACCTCAGAGGTGCAATTGGCTTGCGCAATCCTAGTCTCCCCAATGATAGTTTGGTCTGGCCGCAGTAACGCCGACTCGGTATTTCTCGATTAGTTGCCTCCAGTGTGAGCTGAGCACTTCGAGATTGAAGGTCGTAGCGTAGAAGTCCGTACTCTTGTCGCATTCATAATGGGCGAACTCAGCTGAACGTTCGCCATCCCAGGTCCATGTACGAGCGGAGCGTGAATGCATGATTTGGCGGCGACCTGGTCATATTGTCGAATTCGGCGATGATTTAGATTGTTGTCCGCAGCCTGGGTCGTAAAGCCATAGCATTCCCTGATCTGGGTTAGTCACTGCCTCCCGTTGGACATCCACACACATACTTTGAGGGCGAGGATTCCTGTCTATTTGGAGTCCTGTTCTCTTCTCGCGGCTTGGGATCTCTTGCACAGGCCGCCGCAGTCATGTGTTGGCTATCGGTGTCTGCAGAGCCGATATCACCGTCATTGCGGTCGTGATTTCTCGTCGAATATTGCTCCCTTGCCTAAAGGACCCAGACAAACGAAATAAAAGTTGCGTCACTTGTCGTCGCCAAGGCGAGACGGAATCATATTGGCTACCCTCAGAGCCTCTTCGTGTACTGTTCCTTGTAGCGCATCGTAGATATTGGTGTATGAATCGAGTGAAAGAAATCCTAGTCCCGCAGCAGAAAGGCCATGAAAGCAGTGAAAGAGTCTTGGCGGATCAACAAAGCGTGTGTCACATTCCGTTTACTTCAGAACTGCTGCGTCCTCTTCCACTTTTTGTCTGCTGCGCTAGTACCCTTCATCCACGATGCCCCCGCGCGGAAACGAGGGCTTGGATTTCACCCCAATTTTGACTCATTATGTCTTTCTCCTCACCAGTATCCTCGCCATAGTCCGTCCGCCCTCTCTTCCCCACATTTTGACGCTCATCCGTTCTTGCTCAGGTAGCTTGGTTTATAGCATTCATTGCCCAAGCAGTCGCGACCTCACAGCAATCTTGTGAGTCCTGCTTTCCTTTGCTACACGTACAACACGCTCAAGAGAACCCTAAGCCGGGGATGGTCCCGTCGGCGAGCTGTGGTTCGCCATCTTCCTGCAAGCGGCCCTGATACTCGGCGTCTTGTACACGCTTGCAACAGACTCAATAGCCATGCACCGATTCCAAATATCCACCTTTGGCGCTGTAGCCATAGTCTTTGCCGTCATTGGTGTCCAACGCGGCATCTTCTCCGGAATTGGCTCTCTCGACGCCATGGCCGCGGGCTGGCTCATTCTCGCAATGGTCGACATCATCTGGGTGCTCTACTTCACCTCGGAAGAAGACTCACTCATGTTCCACATCTTCAACCTCCTCGGCACTGGTGGCCTGACCCCCCCTTCTCGCCGTCGCCGTACACGCGGGCCAGCATCGATGAACGACATGGCCGGCAACGGCTACACGAACAACTATGCTTCTGGCGGCATGGGCATCGGCTCGCACGACTACGACACCAAGATGGGCGGCGGTAGCATGGGCATGAGCCAGGGCGGCAACAACACCGGCATCCGCAGCCAAAATAGCTTTGGTGGCGGAGGGAGCGAAGGTGGGATGGGCACGCGCAGTATGGGCACCGGGGCAGGCAGCATGTCGAATCTTCCTCAGGGTGGTCCAGGGTCTATAGGAGGCAACGACAATGGGCCCAGTTCACCGCTGATGGCTGGCGTCGGCGCTGGATCCCAAGGGGCTGCGTCACCCGGTGGTGGACAAGACGCACCGCCGGAGAATTACCTATACAAGGCAAAGGCCCTGTATGCTTGTCAGTCTCCTTGCTCTACTACTGCGGAAGATGAGCTTACCTTTTTCCACAGACACCGCCTCCGCAGACGACCCAAACGAGATATCGTTCAGCAAAGGCGAGATTCTCGATATCGTCGACAAGCAGGGCAAATGGTGGCAGGCGAAAAAGGCCGACGGGGCGATTGGCAGTGCGTATCTCGACTTCTTTTAATCTCCCACTTGACCAACCTTTTGCCTTTACAGTCGCACCATCAAACTACCTGCAAATTATCTGAAGAAAGGATCCTAATTGCATATTTACGACCGCGCTACAATCCTATTTACGACCCCCCACCTGAATGGAGACTATGTTGTATATCTACCCTGGTTTCATAGTTCCTTTCGCTGTGCTTGCTTGCTTGCTCGCCACTTTCTCCCTTTGGCTTCGTCTTCCCGTCTCACGTTTTACGTACATACATACACCAGTGCAGCAAGCGCTCATATCCATTCCCGGTGCAGGATATGTCCTTTTTTCCTTGTCCATATCCATAGTGCAGCTCATGTATATACATCCGCATGCAAGAAGAATACTTGAATCACACTGGGAGGAGTTGAAGGAAGGAGCGCATGCATTGATTCACGAGGGTTACATGTAAGGACGCGAGGAGGGGTATGGGGTGGTCTGGTCTAAACCCGCTTAAAAGTAGGCTCGTGTGAATCGGAGCGGTGCCGCACCGAAGCGACTGGGAAGTTCTTGGGGATACCGAGGTGCTTGGAGGTATTGATCGCGGGCAACTCGGGCTTCGGGGCAAGACGAGCGTGGGGACGAGCAGCGGGAGCGTGGAGTTGCTGAAAAGCGCTGTCGACGTCGTCCATCTTGTCGAGTAAAATTGGCGGTTATGTAAGCCTTGCCGCCATTCCTTGCCCTGGCCTCGTCTGCGGCCCGAGAAAGTCCAAGGGTTAGTAAAGCCCAGTGTCAATGCTGTCCGTCCCTGGTCTTGAAGTTGCTTCCACCGGCCTTGAACTCTGTCGACGCAATCCTGTCAAGTACTTAGCTGCGAGTACGAGAGCGAAGAGAAGTGGTGACGCACTAGAATGCCCTCACAAACATGTCGTCGTCGGATCTGGGTGGCGGGTAAGTAGCACGCGGGGTAGCCGATGAATGAAGAATCGATGCAGGGCCTGCAGGTCAGGCGAGCTTTCCATGCAAAGTGGGATTATGCTGGAGCACCGCAGGGAAGAGGGGCCCCAAAATGAGTGGTATGGAAGGCATTGCCGAAAAATGTTGACGAGTGCCATGTCTAGCAGCAGTACATGGGCTCGTCTAGATGGGGGTCTTCATTCGCGCCAGCCAAAGTGGCCGGAATTTCCTCTTGAGGATACCGCGGTGCTTGGAGGGGTATTGTATTGAATCGTCGGAAACTCCGCCTTCGGGGCAGCGGGAGCATGGAGGGGTCGAAATGCGCTGTCGTCCACCTCGTCGTCAAGTATCCAAGCCTGAATTCCAGTGTTACATAATCATCGTCAGCGTTCTTCACTCCGACTACGGTCCAAGAAGGTCTAAGGGTGAGCTCGTAAAGCCCAGGCCTTAACCAGTGCCGTGGCCTTGAATTTTGCTTCCGCCGAGCTTGAAATCCGTCGACGCAATCCTGTCAACTAGCTGCTAGGATGAGTGCATACGTGGGGAAGAAAGAAGTAGTGACGCACACAAAACATGTCGTCGTCGGATCTTGGGTGGCGGGTAGAATGCGGGGTATGTAGCCGGTGAATGAATGAAGAATCCTGTCCTCTGAGATGCTCGGCGGACATGCAAAGTGCAGCACCGCCGGGAGAAGAGGGTCCCAAAATTGGCTTGCGGAAAAACGTGGTCGAGCCCAGGCGACTGGAGTAACAAGAAGCCGACGGGGACGATGAGTGCAGCCGGGAAGTCTGGACGTCCCCTGAATTGGCTTCCAGCTTTTCATGAATCATATAGAAGAGGAAAGTCGCATACCTCTCCAACCCTGTCGTTCGTTGCACCGGTCGGGCGTCCCGAAAGGCAAGTCTGGGCCAAGGACGGGCGACGATGACATCCCCGACGACGAGTCAGACATGGGGAAGTATCGTTCCCGGAGCTCGACAAGGATATTTTGGTTTTTCGTGAGAGCAGTTGGCTGGCTTGTTGGGGAGAACGGAAAGCTTGAATGTATAATTTGCGCCGACCGCGGGTGTCCGTGTTCCAACCGACCTCGAGGTAAGACGCCGTACTTGTGATGTTATAACCGATTTGGGCAGCTGTGGGCGCGGCAAAAAGGTTTGTTCAAATTCTGGAGGATATCTGCGTCATTGAATCTCCTCGTCACCCGCACAAAAGATTTACCTTCTACTCCACATATTCGTCAGAGTTCCACCTCCCGCCGCGCGTCCACCTGACAGCGTTGAAACGCGGTATTTTTTGCGTGGTCTTCGTGAGAGTCGTCGGCTGATTGGCGGAAGAGAATGCGCGATTTTTCATGGTTTGAATCTCGCGGAATGAATGAGACCCACATTGGTGGAATACTTGACCCAAATTCGCAAGTTCCGGCCGTCAAGCGATGCGATACATGCGGGGGCGTGGTCTTTTGAGAGGCAGTAGCAGGCGTGCGGGCTCACACGACGATGTAGATCCTCGGCCGACAAACATTGATCCGAAAGTGTCCGCACTTGACCACCCGACTCAAATTTGCTCCTCTCTCAAATGAATACGTACTGAAACCCCAACGCTTCTCCTCCTACCACCACCATGAAGAGCTGTCTCAAGTCCCCCTCCATGCCAGGCACCCCGACGCCCAGCGGCAGCAGCACCCCGATCCACTATCGCAAATGCGTCCTCTTCCGTGAGGAGGGCACCGAGGAGGTCCATTGGGCAGACGAGTGGGACCGCACGCCGTCAGAGCCTGCCCGCCGTCTGTCTTACCAGGAACTGCTCGAGCTCAAGGAGATTCAGCAGTCTCTACCCCATGCCGACCAGCCCGCCGACCTCTTCCGCCCTGCAAAGCATGTTCTTTCCAATGTGCCCATTGGTCTCCTCCCTATTTTTGCTGCAGAGCATGTCACACGACCAGCCCCACCGCTGCCGAAGGAGGAAGCTTCGACTGCACCAACGCCCTTCATGATGCCCCCAGGTCGCTCCACCATTCGACCCATGACTGTGCCTCCCAAAGCGACTCGCTTTGCAGACCCAGCACTAACCCACCTGCGTCCCCCGGCAGCACCCGCTGCTCCTCGGCCTCGGCCTGCATTTACATTCCTCCCTCTGCTCGCCAACTCTCCAGCACCCTCCCCCTTTTCATCACCAGCAGGCTCCGTCGCAAGCTCGCGTGACTCGAGCCCCTTCGCATCTCCTCCTCCAACTCCGACTTCCGACGCTGCGAGCCCAGCATACCCACCTGCACGTGCTGCAGCAGAAGGAGAAGCTGATCGTTTCCCCTCTGCTTCATCCACCGCCCCGCTTGTTTCGCCTCTCGTGGAACGTGACCGTGCGATGCAGGCTACGGGCACCAGGAACCCTGTACATGGGTATGAGCACGCGTACCGTGCCGCTGAGACCGCAGCTTACTCTCCCAACGCTCCGTTCGGCAGCAGCGCCTACAATTATTCCAAGCCGGGTCCCAGCAGCAGTACAACTGCGCCTCCCAGCGGGAAGAAGAAGAAGAAGAGTTATATGATCATAAACGACGTTCCGGTGGAGATTGGCGAGGAAACTGACGACGAGGATGAGGTGCCTCCGCCGACAAAGAAAGAGGAACCTCCCATATCAACGCCGGGAACGCTCCTCTCCCCACCTGCTACCCCGATACTCGTTCCCTCAATACCGAGAGACGAGCCTGCCAAAGACCAGCCGCCCATACCTACGCCTAGTCCGACATCACCGCGTCTGGCAGCCAGTGGGCCTGCCCCTGGTAGCGTGCCTGGGCGTCCGCTTTCGCCGCTTACGACGACTGTTCGTCCTGGGTCGCCTTGTGTGCGTGCCAGTTCGCCGGTTCAGGCGAGGGCGAGTTCCAGGCTTGTTAGGGTTTAGTTGGGTTTGTGTTGGGGGAATTTTTGGAGCGAGGGAGGGGAGGGGAGATGAGCGGTACTCCGTTTGCCATGTGCGGCGCGCTTGGGGCGGCGCCTTGGGACGCTGATGTTATTATAGACTGGGGGTGTTGATGCTTAGATCGGGTATACTGGGTATACTTGTTGCTTGCTTTCTCTGGGCGGGTTTAGGTTGCGGGGAGAGCACAGTACGATTTATATACGCTATGATATTCGATAATTATATGTTGTTGTGGGTGCCTTTCAGTGTGAATGGATAGATGAACAGCTTTGAATCTGTTCTCGGACGACGACGGTGACTTTCGTTGCGGCGGAGAAAAAAAGACATGTCTTTATCCACAGATACAAAAGTTGTACACGGGGCTCGAGCTACAGTCCAGTGCGAACGTCATACCGATAAAACGTCATACCGATAACTGCTGAGCCATGACGGATATCTCATACCAAAGTATTCCAGCAAGAAATCCAGCTCTGCTACCCGAAGAAGTTTCCGGAAAGGTGTGGAACCCGTCATTGGGTCGTTCATCGTAGGCCTGTCCGCGGCCCACCAGTTCGCAAGGAGAAGACATGCTCGATAGCGCATTACAGCCGTGTCGAGGTGGATCAGTCCAAAAAGGGTGGTCCCAATATCGGATTCTGACGGAAGCGCCTCGCTCGCGCTTAGCCTGGTCTCTTCGATCCGGTTCAGAGCGCCCTCCAAATCTGCATAAGCCGCGAGGAATTTAGCAAGTCCCTCCGTGGACTTTTGCATGGCCTCCGGCAGCGCATTGATTAGGCGGGGGAGGCCGAGCCTGACCGCGTTGCGCGAGTCGACCCAACTGAAAATGGAAACCAACGAAGGGCGGATGCAGTAAGAATCGATCGCGGCGCGCAAAGCGTCTGTGGTGGCCTTCCACTGCTTCTCTATTTCCGCTGCTGCGTCACTCATCTGTTGCAGGCAGCCACTGAAAGCCACGAGGACCCTGATAATCTGCACTGGGAACACAGATTCCGGACCTTCCCGACACATCTTTCGGCGAAGGAAGAGGTATTCGGCACAGGCAGCGTGAGCCTTGGTCGCTGTCGCCGCCAGATCCATGTATGCGTCATAAAGTGGGCTCAAGGTGTCGATGAAGGTTCCGCGTTGAGAGAATAATGCGAGGTCGGTGTGACCGACACGTTCGGAGAGGTTGATCAAGTGAACAAATGCGTTGCGGCCGGTGGCAGCTACTTGGTCGAATTCCAGGAGAAGCGCATTGAGCGTAATGTCCTGACACAGATATGAGGCAAGGCTGAAGAAGAAAAGGGCAGCACAGACGCAAGTTTCCTGTGTACGATCAGAGCCGCGGCGGTATGAATCAAGAAACCAGGGTATCTTGGAACGAAGAAAGAGGCTTGTTGGGTCCTCAAATCGTCGGGACATGACTGCATACAAGGTCGGGCTAACAAGTTGTGAGCATTCACAGGAGGCTTCGCAAGTCAAAGGAACTGGCTTTAGTCAGAAAGGACACGACAGTGAAAGTTAAAGGAGACGAGGCGGAGACGCAAGTTGTTGCGGCCGATTCAACAGGAAGACGATTCGAAGAGAGGGGCCAGGGCCGTTCGTCCGATATAGGGGTGGACGCGAAGAAGAGGCACGCGTCGTCAACAAATATAGACGCCGGGAGTTCAAGTTCGTGACCCGAGATCCTTCCTGCCTTCCTCCAAGCTGCTCCTTAAAGCCTTGATCCATCATGCATCATGCCCTCTCAACCTCCTGTTACCAAGAGGAAGCCCTCTGCTCCTCGCAAGGAGACGCACCTATGCGACGCCTTTGACCATGACCTAGAGATGCTTTTTCTTACTTACTACCGGCATCGACAGGAAACATCAGTCCGTCTCTCTTTCAATTTTATCATCCAGCAACGAACTGCACCTTTAGGATGCCTCGACCGACCAACTGCTTTCCCGGTTTGATGCAGTGGGCGAAACCGGTTTCAGGGCATTTGAGGACATTGCACAACTCTCTCAGCGGCTCGTCCGTCTCGACGTTGCATTGACATCACATCGTGGCGGACTCTTGGATACCCTCGATTCTCTGAGCTCGGAATACGACTCCGTCATAGATGCCGTCCTCCGAGCTCTCGCCTCATTCGCGAATTACCTCCTCGAGTGCCGGGCGCCACTTCGACCGTCTGGGCCCTCGTGTCCTCCTCGTGTCTCGGAGATGGAAATGGCGGTGAAGGGGTGGCAGGCCGCCTTGGCCGAGGTGCAGATTCACGCCAATGCCATCCAGGAGCACTGGCCGCAGACCATCCAGGTTTTGGAAACCGAACTCAATGACCTTCCCCCTCTGCCCTTGCTATCTTGGCTGCGCTGGATGGATCCTGACAATCTCAAAGGGAACCTCCGTGACTTGCCCCACGACCTTGCAAGTATCAAGGATACGGCCATCCGCGATATGGTCAGCCTCATGCGGGCGTGCGCCAATTTGGGTTCCGCTCTCAAACGAAACGAGACAATCTGCATCGGCCAACGACCTCCGGACGATCGAGATCACCCTCGAGGAGCTGATTCGGCTCAACGTGGCGTTTATGAGGTATCGTGCGGGTTGTTGGATCTCGAACCGAAACGGTCTTTGAACAGGGCAGGATGAATGATTTGAACAACTCGCCTCTGGGCGATTTGCTCTGGGCGGAAGCCGAATATTTGCGGGAACACACAGCGGCCAAGGAGCAGATGATGCAGTTGCTTTACCGTTTCGATGCCGGTAGATTCGTTAGCCTCGGGCTCTAAGTGGTCATCGTGAAATCTCAACTCCCTTGTACTCGCTGTAAGCAATTTACATGTCTCCAACCCTTCCTCGGACGGCACGAAGCCCCAGACATCTGAAAGGGATCTAGTAAAAAGTGAGCGCAAACTGGCGAGAACACACCAGGTGTCGGCGTGTTCCCTTGCAATACAGGACTCATAACAGCCGATCAGCCACTGTCATCCCACCCCTCGTGCTTCCGGGTTCCCGACTTTCTACGTTCACGCCATCAATTTGTCAAAAGGCTACAACATTTTGGTTGAGACATACAATGCGAGGTGGTTACACGCAAAAATTCTACAACTGCCGAGCTCTAATCTTAACGGTTCAATATACGGAGCCTTCTGTGCGCTGCCTCGGACGCCTCCTAAAGGAATCGATGAGTTGAACAGCAACTCGAATACCAACAAGGAGATCGGCCCCTCACATGGATAATCTTGTCAATGGCGACAGGGTCCCGGGTTCGGACGTTTGTCGCAACCCCGAGTCTGCGATAGGTCTGGCCGAGACCTTTGAGTGCCTCCACAATAAGGGGAAGTGTGGCTTCGAAATCGGAGGTTCCAGAGGCATCAAGGACGAACATGAAGACTAGATGAATATTGAGGAGGTTAGTACATTTCAGACCAGACACGAAGCACTCACGCAAGAGGTACAACCAGACACAAATCACCAGGCAAAGGTAGGTCCACCGCGCCTCCCAGCTAAAATCCACAAACCCCAAAACAACAGCAAGACAAAATGCAAAGCCCGTGAACAGAGAGATGAACGGCACATGAAATCGCAGCCAGCGTCGCACTTGGCGGATGTTGGAGTGGCTCTCATGGATATTGTTCAGCTGGTGAGAAAAATGAACCATTTATCCCCCATCTCGCGTAAATCATGGTGGACATTCGTGGAGGCTTTAATGGCTCGTTCGATGTAGACCGAGCGGACAAACGCTCTGTGGATGTCCTTGAGCACATCACTTGTCTCTAGCGCTCCCACCAGGCTAGAGAGCTATCAATAAAAGTATTCGACGAGAAGAGAGGTCAAGTACTTCATTTCCACGCGACTGCACAACATCAGGTTCGTCATCTTTCCCACTAGTTCGGCCGTCGCGACGACGAAGGTGCCATTGCTGACCATATTTTCGTACAGTTTTTTATCGGCGTCAGACTGGCAAGTTCTGAGCATTCGGAAGAGATTTCGCAAGTAAGGGTAGCTGACCTCCATGGCGTCCATGGCGAACACCGGGGAAATTATTATGGGGACGTCCTCCTTAGATTCGTATTTGACACTCATTCGCATCAGCTGCCTGTGGCCTTTGTTCTGATATCATCCAGCCGATACCCAACCAAGAAGAAGCGAGATCTCACCTTGAGAATCCGGTCAATGGCCCCGGTGTCTCCCGTATCCACCGCCTTCTTGAGCGTGAGGTACGTCGCTTTAACTCCATGAACAAATTGCAAGAGCTCCTCGACGGCTTCGTTCACAGATGCCACTACGGCGAAAGGAGCACATATATCTGTGGTAGTGTCATCTGAATAATTCAGGGAAAACTTGAAGGAAGCTAGCTTACTGAGAAAACCCTCGTCGAAGAGTAACAAAAGGCAGCCAAACCCGGTCCAACCCCGAAATCGCTCAAAGGCAACGACCATAAAAACTGCGAAAAGAACAACGAGCGCAACCATCTGGACGTATTGGAGAATTCGACGTCTGCTGTATTTCGCGCGGGGGTCGTACAACTTTGAACAGATTGAACGGGTTGCATGGATTTTTTTTCGCCTGGGAGGAGGCAACTAATTACCTTGAGGAGCTCCGTCGCAAACGCGTCCGTCACAGCCGCCATCTTGACTAGATCACCTCGCACGTTCCCGTTCCTGCTTCTGAGCGCGTTCTCGATGTCCTCCCATTCCCGGAACGCCGTAGTAGAGAAGGATAGGCACAAATCAAACATCGGTTCGAGCTCAAAGACACTACGGTGGGGTCTACAGATGCGCGGAAGAACTTGGAAACGACGCACTCGAATGGGTAGCCCAGTACTTGACGTTTTAGATTCCGCATCTTCTCGAGCCCCTCGGCTGTCCACTGAACGTATAGACCGATGTCGATCCCTTCTTGTACAGTGAATTTTCCCCAGTCGTAGGTCTGCTCGGAAAGGTGAGATTAATTTGGGTGACTGTTGGAGGACGGTGACTTGCCGCCTTGGACATGTTTAATTGGACAGAGAAAGAGACTTGAAACGCGTTGTTTTGGCAGAGTTCTGCGCCCGGCGACTCGTAGACTTAGAGTATGGTAGAGTGAGGAATCTTGAAGGGGATCATGGATGTAGAGAGCAAGAGTGGGTCGGCATCACCGGCATCAAACAGATTTCAACTTGAACAACATTCTCAGGCGAGCTTTCGTGCAGCCACTAGTATTCGCGACACGCGAATTTAAATGAACGAACGTTGTTGTATCATACGGTCTAGAGGGACGTGGGCTTTGGATCCATGCGATACCGAAGAAAAATACGACTTATTTGCCTCTGAGCCTGGGCGGCCGAGTTTCTGGGACGACGACACGACGTTGTCATCCACTCCTCACGCTTCGCGACTTTCGTTAGAAAAAAAGACATGTCTTTATCAACAAATACAAAAGTTGTACCCGAGGCTCGAGCTACAGTCCAGTGCGAACGTCATACCGATAACTGCTGAGCCACGACGGATATCTCATACCAAAGTATTTCAGCAAGAAATCCAGCTCTGCTGCCCGAAGAAGTTTCCGGAAAGGTGTGGAACCCGTCATTGGGTCGTTCATCGTAGGCCTGTCCGCGGCCCACCAGTTCGCAAGGAGAAGACATGCTCGATAGCGCATTACAGCCGTGTCGAGGTGGATCAGTCCAACAAGGGTGGTCCCAATATCGGATTCTGACGGAAGCGCCTCGCTCGCGCTTAACCTGGTCTCTTCGATCCGGTTCAGAGCGCCCTCCAAATCTGCATAAGCCGCGAGGAATTTAGCAAGTCCCTCCGTGGACTTTTGCATGGCCTCCGGCAGCGCATTGATTAGGCGGGGGAGGCCGAGCCTGACCGCATTGCGCGAGTCGACCCAACTGAAAATGGAGACCAATGAAGGGCGGATGCAGTAAGAATCGATCGCGGTGCGCAAAGCGTCTGTGGTGGTCTTCCACTGCTTCTCTATTTCCGCTGCTGCGTCGCTCATCTGTTGCAGGCAACCACTGAAAGCCACGAGGACCCTAATAATCTGCACTGGGAACACAGATTCCGGACCTTCCCGACACATCTTTCGGCGAAGGAAGAGGTATTCGGCACAGGCAGCGTGAGCCTTGGTCGCTGTCGCCGCCAGATCCATGTATGCGTCATAAAGTGGGCTCAAGGTGTCGATGAAGGTTCCGCGTTGAGAGAATAATGCGAGGTCGGTCCGACCGACACGTTCGGAGAGGTTGATCAAGTGAACAAATGCGTTGCGGCCGGTGGCAGCTACTTGGTCGAATTCCAGGAGAAGCGCATTGAGCGCAATGTCCTGACACAGATATGAGGCAAGGCTGAAGAAGAAAAGGGCAGCACAGACGCAAGTTTCCTGTATACGATCAGAGCCGCGGCGGTATGAATCAAGAAACCAGGGTATCTTGGAACGAAGAAAGAGGCTTGTTGCGTCCTCCAATCGTCGAGACATGACGGTAGAGTGAGATAGATATAGAGAGAGTGGGTCGAGGAAGAGAGAGTCGATTCAATTCGCAATTCGATCATGTGTACCACATAGAGGAAATAGTCGATTCCGTTGTCTCTCCTGAGTGCTGAGAAAGACGAGCTGAAGGCTGAATTCGACACGAAAGCGCTCAAGAAAGTGGTTGTTAGGTGGCAAAAGACAAGACAAGTCGTGTATCATTTCAAACTCTCTTCGGGCTTTTTCCCACCGCTGCGCATGCGCTCACACTCCCCTTGCCAATTCCCATGCACAGTACACGGGATGGATGAAAAACTCGTATGCGAGCACTGGGACAAGCAACGTGTCCCTCTCCACACTCGTTTTGCCCATCCGCGGAGCCTCCACCAACGGCGACGGATGTACTCTCCAGCTCAAATTGACGAGTCTCAAGTGGCCTGGGTCCTATCCAAGCCATAAACATCCATGCTCGGCCGGAGAAGAGGCAATGAAACGTACTTTGAGAATCGTGTCCACCGTGGCCCGGTCCCCCGTGTCCACCGCGACTCGAATCCTCTTGTACGTCTCCCCGAGCGCCTTGACGTCTCTGACCAACTTGATGACGCTATCGTGCAAGACGGAGGTTATGGACGCGTCAGGGATGGAGATGACTTGGGGAAGCGAATGAGACGGCGGAGGGAGGTCAAGATTCGGAAACTCACAGATGAACGCCAGTATAAGGAGCACCAGGATGAAGACGAAGATGACTCGCACTGGATGCTCGAGCAAGTAGCTGCAAAAACTTCCAAACGCCACGAAGAGAGCCATGAACGGGGTATAGAGACGGAGCTGGCACAGAACTCGGCTTCTACTGTCGTCGCGCGCATAATAAACCTCCAAATCGTTAAATTGAGGGAGTCGAAGGGGAAAGCAGACACACGCCATTCTCAGTTTCGCGCCAAACGCGTCCATCTCCTTCGACAACTCCTTCAACTCCTCCTGGACGTTCTCGGACCTCTTCAGAGCGCGGTCGATGTGATACCACCTGCGAAACGTGCGCGCCAAGGAAATGGTCAGGTCAAGGGTCGGTTTGATGTCGATGTGGCTAGAAAGGACGGATGTTGGACTCGCAACACGACGGGAAGCGGAAAAAGAACACACTCTGGGTACGCCCGAGCTTTCAACGCGATCTGCTCCATCTTCTCGAGGTTTTCTGCGGTCAAGGATGCGAAGGAGCCGTCGTGGATGCAACTGAGGTAGACTTGCTTGTCGCGCTCGTTTTGCGTCTGGACGATTCGGATGGAGTTCATGCGAGGACTTCCGTGGCTTGCTTCTCACCTTGGACATGGTATGTAGGCAATGGAGATGGAGGAAGGAGTCAAAAAAGGTATTGCGATTGATCGAGACGTAAAGACGCGCATCGTTTACAAGAAATGATTACAGCAAGTAAGAATCCTTCTCGTCAAAACCAAATCTCGTGGATCAATTCAGACAGCTTTTTGTGTCCTTGGGCCTAAGTATCGGTTGAAAAAGCACGCCAATTACCAAAAAGAGATCCTCACCTGGAGAATCTTGGCCACGGCGACAGAGTCCCGAGCTCGGACGTCTGCCGCAATATCGAGTCTGCGATAGGTCTCACCGAGGCCTTCAAGTGCGTCTATGAGAAGGGAAAGCGTGTCTTCGAAATCGGAGGTCTTGGACGCATCGAAAGCACCGTGCGAGACTGGATATCGTCAGTACGTTCCACGACAGTCATGAGGAACTCACAGCAGAGTTGAGTAAATAGGCCAGCAACCAGCGGGTTGAAGGCCCACTCCCTGACGCCCTCCCAGCAAACGCCCTCCCAACAAACATCCACAGCTCCCAAAACAACTGCAAGGCAAAACACAAAGGCGGCGACCAAGACGATGAAAGGCACATAAAATCGAAGCCAGCGTCGCATTCGGCGAATGTTGGAGCGACGCTCGTGAATGTTGCGCAGCTTTTGAGCATAGTAGGCCATTTCATCCGCCATCTCGCGTAAATCAGGGTGGACATTCAGAAAGGTTTGAATCGCCTGTGCGACGTAAAACCAGCGGTGAAACGCTCCACTAAGGACCTTGACCACCTCGCGCGTCTCTTTCCCTCCGACCATGCTGGAGAGCTATAAGTCAAACGAGTCGACAACGAAAAAAAAGGCCGAGTACTTCATTTCCCCGCGAGCGAAAAACGTCAGTTCACCCATTTTTTTGAGCAACACAGCTGTGACACCCGCGAAGGCGCCTTCGTTGACCATATTTTCGTACAGCTCCTTCTCGGCGTCAGACTGGCCAGTTGTGAGTATCCGCAGGAAGTTTTGCAAGGCGGGGAGACTGACATCCATGGTGAAAGGACACGAGGGCGGAAGAGAAGGGAGGTGACGCGGAAATATCGGGACATGAGTCCGAATCGAAGAGCGCTTTCCGCGGCGTTTGGCTTTGATACCGTCGTCATCAACATGTCTGACTCCCGACGCTCGCTACTTGCCACACACATCGCCAGAATCCCGATGGGCGGTCAAGACTCGAAGAAGGCGTATGCTGGTTCGCAACTAGTTCCGAGTTCGAGGCCGTATTAGACTCCCAGTTTCAGGACGCGACTGTGCGCGCCGGAGCCCATTCTGCTGATAGAGACCCAATGCTGTAGTTGCGCAGGCAAAAGTGGGAACCCAGACAAAATTCCGAAGTTGTAGTGATGGTTCGGAGGAAAGAGTAGATTTGAAGGCGCATCAAATCTCGGCGTAACGGCCAATGTTTCAAACAGTAAACTTCCATCCCGCCTCAAGTCCACTCGTCCTCCTCTGCTCCTCCTTTCCCGACCTCGAACCCAAAACCCAAGAAGCCAATGGCAGAATCGCCTCAATTTTTTGCCAGTGACCGAGGCGCCCACTAAGTCCAATCTGCACCAGACCGCGCAGAAAACTGAACGACTGGACAGGATTGAAAAGGTACAGAATGAGGAAAGAGTTGAAAGCGTGCCTCACCAATCTCCACCGGAATACCATTCGCACCATCTCAAGCTTGTATTAATGCCATTCATACTGTACCATCGCAACGTTGTCTACAAGAAATATATGTGGTACTCTTCAGAGCCACAACGAAAATAGGCTCAAGTTATGGAGACTTGCGTGCCCTGGGGCCTAGGAGAGGTACTTATGAGTTGGATATGTATATTGAAAAGACATCCCGGGGCCTACCTTCAGAATTTTGTTGATAGCGACAGGGTCCCGAGCTCGGACGTTTGCCGCAATCCCGAGTCTGTGATAAGTTTCACCGAGGCCTTGGAGTGCGTCTGCTAGAAGGGGAAGCGTGTTTTCGAAGTCGGAGATTCTAGATGCATCATGGGGGTCGATGTCTATATATGTAGGTTAATGCATTGGGAGACATGTAAGATGTACTCACAGGAAACTCGCGCCGCAAGAGGAATCAACGAGCTCGCTACGTGATACATTCCCGACTCTTCCAGATCCTCCCAGCGGCAGAAAACTAAAGCAAGAAGACATACACAGGACGTAGCGGCGACGATGGACGGCGCATAGGACCGGAACCAGCCTCGCACTCGGCGGATGTTGGAGCGACGCTCGTGGATGTCGTTGAGCTTTCGAGAATAATAGATCATTTCATCCGCCATTTCGCGTAGGTCGCGGTGGACATCCACAGAGAGTTCAATTGCTTCTGCGATCTGAGGCCACCGTAAAAACGCTCTGCGCAGAATTTCGAGCACGTCGCGTGTCTTTTTGGCTCCAACCAGGCTAGAGAGCGTCAGTCAAATTTCTCATCCACGAAAAGAGCATGTACTTCATTTCCCAAGAACTGTTCCGCGTCGATTTCATCATTTTTTCGAGTCGCGCGGCCGTGAAACCGACGAAAGCGCCTTCTTTGACCATATTTTCATAGAGTTTCTTCTCGGCGTGAGTCTGACAAGTTTTGAGCATTGGCAGGAGGTTTTGCATGCAAGGCGACTGACTTTCATGGCGCGGACAGAGAAAGAACACGAGAGCGGAAGAGAAGGGACGTGACGCGGAAATATCGGGACATCAGTCCGAATCGAAGAGCGCACTCCGCAGCGTTTGGCTTTGATACCGTCATCACCATGACGGACTCCTGACGCTCGCTGCTTGCTCTCTGTCTAGTACACACACTGCCCAGATCCAGATGGTGAGTGAAGACACAAAGAAGGCGTACCGTTACGCTGGTTCACAACTAATTCGAAGCCACCAGGGTATTAACTTTCAGGACGTGACTGCGGCGGAGCGGATTGAGCCAATGGACATAAAGCTGCAGTTTCGCACGCAAAGTGAGAACCCAGAAAAACGTCCAAAGTTGTAGCGATGGTCATGTTGGGAAGACATCTTCGCTGATTCGAAGCCACACGGGAAATTGCGCATTCATCAGAGCGCGCCTCAAACTGAGCAACTGGACAGGTTCGAAAAGGTGCAGAATGGTCTCCACCGCATCCAATTTGCAGGGGTTACAAGAAACATATGTAGCTGTACAGTTGTGCTCTTCAGTAGCTCAACTCATGTAGCTTTGCGTGCCCTCGAGCCTAAGAGAGCATGAGTTAGAATTTATAGGTATACTGAACGAATGCCCGGGCCTCACCAGTATAATCTTGTTAATAGCAACGCGGTCCCGTGCTCGGACGTTTGTAGCAATTCCGAGTCTGCGATAAGTTTCGCCAAGGCCTTGGAGTGCCTCGACGAGGAGGGGAAGCGTGTCTTCGAAGTCCGAGATTCTACATGCATCACGGGGGTTGAGGTCTACATATCGAAGGGTTAGGTTAGTAAATTCCAAGACAGACACGATGCACTCACAGAGCAATTGCACTACCACAGGAGTCGGGGCCCAAAAGGATCTCCACTCTTCGAGAACCTCCCAACTAAAGACAACAAATCCCAAAACAAAAGCGAGAGAAAATGCAAAGGCCGTGAATAGGACGATGAAGGGTGCATAAGACCGGAACAAGCGTCGCACTCGGCGGATATTGGAGCGACGCTCGTGGATGTTGCGCAGCTTTTGAGAATAGTAGACCATTTCATCCGCCATCTCGCGTAGATCGTGGTGGACATCCACGGAGAATCTGATTGCTTTTGTGATCTCGAACCAGCGGCCAACCGCTCCGGTAACGGCCTTGAGCACTTCGCGCGTCTGTTTGGCTCCAACCAGGCTAGAGAGTCATGAGTTAATGATTCGACGAGGCAAAGAGAGATCGAGTACTTCATTTCCCCGGGATTGCACAACGTCAGGGCTTGCATTTTTTTCGCCAGCTCGGCCGTGACACCCGCAAAGGCGCCTTCGTTTACCATGTTTTCATATAGTTCCTTCTCAGCGTTGCACTGACACGTCGTGAATATTCGAAGGAAGTTTTGGAAGTCAGGGCGACTGACTTGCATGGCGGACGGAGAAAAAGGACACGAGAGCGGAAGAGAAGGGAGATGAGGCGGAGATATCGGGACATGCGTCCGAATCGAAGAGCCCACTCCGCGGCGTTCGTGTTTGATACCGTCATCACCACCATGCTAGGTAGCTGGTGCTGGCTCTCGCTCTCGATCCAGTAATACAGGCCCAAGCTTAACGCATTAGATGGTCGTCAAAGAAAAGAAGGCGAATGCTGAGTGATGCCACTCCCAATTCCAGGACGAAAAACGACCTGGATACTTACTTCGCCGTGCTGGAGTCAAGTTGAACGTTGACGTTGAAGTTCGGAGTTTTATACCCGCACGGGACACGGTCGCTGGCGGCTGTCGGTGGCTGCCAATGGCCAGGACCCCTGAGAATACGCACGGACCTATGATTCAATAGTCCGGACAAAAATTTTGAAATCTGCTCTCACCTTTGATACTAGTCCGGACAAAAATGTGCTCCCACGCCGGGAACTCTGATTCGAGTCCGGACAAAAACATGGGGGTCTGGACTTGTTGCGTGCGAAATCACAATTTTTTGGGACTGCCGGTGCTCGGCTGGCTCTCGGCACTTACCGAATTACCATATATGGGAATTTGATCCGGACCTCTGATTCGAGTCCGGACAAAAAATTGGTCCCCCAAAAAACGGATAGTCCGGACAAAATTTCGGAAATCTGTTTTCCAGAATCATACGTCCAAGGCTATTCTCAGGGGTCCTCAATGGCCTTTGGCCTCCGGTGATCGGTGGTGATGGGCAGCATGACACATCGGCTTTTTCTGGACATCAGTAGCTTACACTTGTTTGAATGCTATGCACTTGACCCCTAACTAAGACCAACGATGTCCAGTGGCTTTCGACGGCTTTCCACAATTTCAAATTTGAAATTTTCAAGATCAAACAGTATCTTACAAGGACCATCATGGCGGACGCCAGCGTACCTCGTCGACCGCAGGTCCCGCCTCCCATGGACACCTTTTCCGGGCTGGTGAACAGCTTCAAGAAACCCGAGCTGCAAGATCTCGCCGCAGCCCTGGGCATCTCCAAGAGGGACACCGAGAACAACACCAAGAAGAAGGACATCCTGCTCAAGGAGGTTCAGGAGAAGTTGGAGACGGACAAGGCCACGCTAGCAGTCCAACCCCGCTTCGAGGGATTGTACATCACCACTGACGGCAGCGGGAAGAAGAAGAAGAAGGGCAAAACGAGTGCCAACTCGGCATCCAAGACAGCAGAGGATCTCAAGGAAGAGGCCAAGCCGGCGGCCGATATAACTGGGTATGTACTGAATATTACTACTTCATGCCCTTCTGAACGCCTCATCTAACCTGTCTTTTTCAGTGCTAATCTCAAGCTCCTCCAGTCGAATTCAACGGTCGACCCACCGGCGCGTTTCAAGCGTCTCGGGACTCAGACTACGCTCATTGACCAAGCCACCCAACGTGAGTTGCTTGTCAAGCAGCGTGCATATCGTTTCAATTCATTCAATCTAGCTCAACAATCGGAGGATCAGCCTTCCTCTCCCTTGACAATTCCATCGCAATCCAGCGACAGTGACAGTGACTCTGGGGAGGAAGAAGACAAGCAGTTGGATGGACGGCCCCAGACTCCGAACAACAAGGCCGTTGGCTGTAAGCTTCAATTAAACTTATTCAATCTTGGTTTCTGACCTGTGCATGGCTAGCGGACGTTGTCGTCTATTTCATCAACGAGCACAACAGGTCCTTGACCCACACAGTAACGGTCCCTAATTTTCATGTGGTGAAAACGAAGACGTCAGAGGGAATGGACACACACATTGCCCCACTGCATATGTTGGCTCCGGCTGCCCTTTTGCGCAACTCCCCCGTCAAAGGTGAGTTGACCGGAGATAGATGGACCGTTGTCTTACACACCTTACAGCAGACACACAGGGGTCTTTGGCCCGTCCGGCGTTTGTAGCAGATGGTGGGACTCATCGCATCGGTTCCATCAAGCAAATACTCGATGCCCACAAGGCGGGCACGAAACTCAACAGTCTGGACCTCGACCGCGCCAACAACATCACTCTTGGGCAGGACAAAGAGCTCTTCACTGCAAAACTGATCTATACTCCCGCTGTACGTTCTTATAATTATAAGTACTTGACCATATCCGCAACCATCTAATCATCTATGCAGGACATGGCGGCACCAGTGGCCCCGGGTTCTTCTTCTGTTCCCCCTCCCGCAGCCTCCTCTTCTGCCCAGATGACCACGGGCCCTACCAGTCTTACAGGTGATGGCTCCGACCGTCCCCTTGAGATTGCGCAAGCAAGAGCGGCTACCACCACTACCGCTACTACTCCAGCACCGAATTCAGAGGAGCTATTCCAGTTGCTGCGTCTTGTTGCGGAACAAGAAGGTCCTGTCGCTAAGACCGCGAGCAAAACAGCTGCTGACGCTATAGTCAACTATGTTAACGCTACGGACTTCCTCAACAAGTTTGAAGGAACATTTGAATACACCAAAGGGCATCGCTTTCCGCCTGGTATGTTTTCTTGTCCCTTGGACCCTTCTATACCTGACCATGAGACTAGATTGGGATCCTACGACCCAGCTCCAGGCCCAGTTTCCAGATTGGGCAAGCTATCGCAACAAAAGCTTTACCAAGGACCAACTTATGTTGGCCGCAGGACTCAAGAAGTCCTCGACAAAGGAGAACGACACACTGATGAAGAAGGCACGCAAATTGAAGGGTGCTCTCGGCAAATGGGTCCGAATGGCGGTTATAACTCCCCGTGCTGCCTGGACAGACTCGGAGTTGTCAGAAGCTAGATAGCGCGGCAATGCGCAGACCCTCAGTCGTCGTAAGAGACAAAAGACTGATATATTAAGTACCTAGATAGCGCGGCAATGCGCAGACTACATAGACACTCGTAAGTATGCTAGATACATAAGAAAGAGATAAAGGCACGTACCCCTCAGTCGTCGTAAGAGACAAAAGACTGAGGGACACGTGTCGATGGCGTGGACGTGGGTAAGGAAGTGGAGAAGCCGGGTGTGAAGGCCCGGGGCGGATGATAATCAACTTTTGACACCCCCACTCGACCCCGGCCGTAACCCCATAGCACGACAGAATTTGATATGTTTATCGTGCGGAAGTGCTTTGGTGAAAATGTCAGCCACCATTTCATTTGTGGGATACCACAAGACAATTGCTTCACCCGTTGCGACGAGACCATCGCGAACATAGTGATATTTGCGCTGAATATGCTTTGTTCTAGCGCGGAATTGAGGATCCTTGGTGAGGATGATAGCAGCTCGATTGTCACAGCGAAGTTCTGTGGGATTTTCCTGCTTGTGTCCAATCTCCTCGAAGAAGGAGCGCAACCATGCAAGATGTTGACCTGCATTTGCAAGACCAATGTATTCACTCTCTGTGGAGGACATGGCAACCATGCTTTGGCGTCGACTGGACCATGAGATGGCACCGTTGTTGGAGATGAACACAAATCCAGAGGTGGATTTGGATGTATCTGAATCTCCATTCCAGTCAGCATCAGAATAGCCGTGGAAATGCATGTCTAAACCAACAGCAGACCCGTCGTAGTGTAAAACCCAGTCTCGTGTGCCCTTGAGATATCGCAGGGCACGTTTGAGAAGAGCCCAGTGACAAGCTTTTGGGTTTGCACTATAGCGTCCAACCATCCCAGTGATATGTGCAAGGTCAGAACGGGTTCCAAGCATTGCCCACATGAGCATGCCTACCACACTTTGATATGAGAGGACAGGACCATCGGCACGGAAGACATGTGTGTAACTGTGCGGTCATTATCTGGGTCAGTCTCAGAGGTGTTGGTATTGGTAGCCATAGGTGTTCTGACGGGGTCACAGTCAGACATTCCACATCGCGCCAAGACAGAGTCAATATACTGGTGTTGAGAGAGTGAAAGTGTACGCTTCTTGCGATCCCGATGGATGTTCAATCCCAGGATTTGCCTTGCAGGGCCCAAGTCTCGCATTTTGTATGATTGCCTGAGTTTCTCCTTGATACGATCCATGAACTGGCGTGAAGTACCAGCAAGAAGGAGATCATCAACGTAGACAACTAGGAAGCAGAGCTGTTTGCCTTCTTTGTAGACGTAGAGGCAGGGTTCAGAGGAACAGCGAGTAAAATTCATCTGGCGAAGAGTTTTGTCCAGAGTCCGGTTCCAGGCACGTCCAGACTGGTGTAAACCATATACAGAACGATTTAGCTTCCAGCAGTAACCCGAGGTGATTGAGACGCAGGATGGAGGCATCATGTAGACATCCTCTTCAAGCTCACCGTTGAGATAGGCGGTTGAAACATCCATTTGATCAAGCTCCAAGTCATACTTAGCTGCTAGTGCACAAATGATGCGAATAGATTCCAAATTTGCCACAGGGGCAAAAACCTCTTGGTAATCTATGCCTGCACGCTGAGTGAAGCCTCGAGCAACAATTCGAACTTTGTAGCGCTCAATCTCTCCAGCCGCATTGAATTTGACTTTCAACACTGGCTTAGATGTTATTGGGGTGACACCTTCTGGAATGGAAACCAATTCATAGACTTTGTTTGCGATGAAGCTCGCTAGTTCTTCATCCAGTCCAGCCTGCCATTTATCTGCATCAGGTCCATTCATCGCCTCATTCCAGCTTTTGGGGATGTGGGAATCAACACCATCACGAGCTAAGCCAGCAAAGAACTCTATGTCTTCAGGATCAACCACAACATATGTTCCGTCCTCTTCCTCAATCAATTCAAGATGTTGGGGCTGAGGTGGAGTAGAGGGACACTGAGCATCTGTTTCCTGTTCTGGGGTTGATGCTGGTTTGGACCGAAGTTGCTGTGGCTTTGCAGCTGCTTGCTCATAGATGGCATTTGGGTGAGTAGCCGCAGTGCGCTCTCGACTTGTACGTCTGGGAAGTAACTGAGGGACATCTGGCAGAGAAGGTTGTGGTCTAGGATGAGTTTCTGAGCGTGGAGGATCAAGTCGTACACCACCAACTCGGCGCAATGGTGGCCCGGATGGTGCAGAGATTGATTCCTGTTTCACGGACTGAGAATCTGAAGCCCCCACTGGGGAAGAAGTCTGAGGTACCCCCACTGAGATTGATGATTGTATATTTCCTGGAGCTACAGGAATTTCGACAATTTCATCAGAATCATCAGTGTCAAAGTAAGGGGTGTTACTTTGTTTGAGACCCTGGGCAAAGGTCTCGAAATCTGCTGTATGCTGCAGGCGTGGTTCAGAGGGATCTTGAACTTCCTGAGGAGCAGGTGAGCTCTCATTGAATTTGACATGTCTAGCAGTGATAATTTTTCCGCTGTCAAGATCCAAGAGATCATATGCGGCTTTTCCTTCATGATATGCAATGAAGACGGTACGCTTGGCATGATTTGCAAATTTGCCTTTGCGTTTCTTCTTTGGGACAAGAGGATAGGCTGGGCAACCAAATGGATGCATGTGATTGATATTCACAGGACGATCATAGGCACTTTCATAGGGAGTTTTCCCATTCTGTGCACTGGCAGGAGAACGAGCAACAGTGTAGACAGCATGAGACATTGCAAGGTCCCAATATTTTCGTGGGAGATGGGAAGCAGCTAGATTGGTAATAGAGCGAGTAACAAGAGTTTGATTCATTCGCTCAGCCATGCCGTTCTGCTCTTCTGTGTATGGGGCAGTGGTTTCATGTATGATACCACGTTGACGAAAATCATCCTCCATTTCTTTCGATGTAAATTCGCCCCCACCATCAGTTCTAGTGAAACGGTTCCATCCAGCACAGAATTCCCAGTGTCCTATGTGTGTTTGAAAATGCCGCTCTACAAAGTGACGCCACTCCTTGAGTTTTTTTATAAACTTGGGACTTCTTGCGAGCAAAGAGAACCCAAGGCAATGATGTAGCGTGGTCCACAATCACAATCCAATAGTGATAGCCGTTCACACTTTGGGGACTGACAGGTCCTCCGACATCTGTTGAAATAATATCTAGAGGTCCACGTGCAACAGTTCTGCTACGCTCAAAAGGCAATTTCTTCATTTTCCCCAAAGCACAAGGTTCGCAAAATTCTGGGACCCCTGTGAGTGAAGTGATTCCTGGTAGTTGACGACTTCGGAACATATGACGAAGGCTCTCGAAATTTGTATGCCCTAATCTCCGATGCAAGTCATTGATGTCTATGGCATGCAGCGCCCTTGGGTCAGTTCCGAGGGGCTCACACTGTACACGGTAGAGACCATGCTTATGTGTGGCTTCCAGGGCAATGTCCTTGGTCTCATCATGCTCAACAGTGCAGTGGTTTCCTACAAAATGAGAGCCAAGTTTCTTTGCAGCCAGTTGGTGGACTGAAATCAGAGTAACTGTGAATGCTGGGACCAAAAGTGCATTTTCAATTGAAAGTTCAACCATTCCACGTTTGGTTTTGCAGGATAGATGCATGGTACCTGTTGCAATAGCTTCGCATGAAGAATTATCACCAAGGCGTACATTTCTTGGAGGATCAAGACGGCGTAGAGAGGACATGTCAAAGTATTTCACATTCCCAGTCATTGTGCAGGAAGCACCAGAGTCAATGAGAACATAACGGCGGCCAGTAGAGTCCTTGACCTGAAGATGGCCATTTGAGTCACGCGCAACATAAGCAGAAATCTTCTTGTATAGAGCAGAGGAAACATAAGCTATGTTTGCTTCATTGTCTGAATCTGATTCCCCATCATTTGCTGGATTAGCCTGCTCATCCCTGGCTTTAGCCTTGCTCTTCCCACGCTTCTGTTTGCCCTGTTCCTTTCGATTCCTCTCTGCTGCCTTGATAGCATGGCAATCGGCTGTGTTATGTGTGTTTGATTTGTGGAACACACAGTAACGTTCCGAGGCTGCATTGGCTTTAGCAGAGGTGGTGTCTGAATCACTAGAATTTTCCTCGATGGGATCTGCGTGGGCTAGAAGCTTGATTTCAACATCATCCAGAGCCAGTTTGGCTCCAGCAGCTACAGAGCCAGTGATAGAGGATTTGAGAGCTTTGAAAGTCACAGTGTCTGGAAGAGTGAGGAGAAGCTGTAAAGGCTGCAAGTCTGCATCCAAGGAGTATCCAAGGGAGTCAAGCCGGTCGAGCATGTTTCTGAACCGCTCGAGGTGCTTGTCCATGACCGTTAG
This sequence comes from Roridomyces roridus, assembly GCA_029378245.1. Lineage (NCBI taxonomy): Eukaryota > Fungi > Basidiomycota > Agaricomycetes > Agaricales > Mycenaceae > Roridomyces > Roridomyces roridus. Next base: position 29,823 of record JARKIF010000136.1, on the reverse strand, counting down.
AGTCACATTAGCCTGTCCCTCCTCCAAACAAAGTTTCAACTTCTGCAGCTGTAAAAGTGTGCTGAAAGCTATCTCTGTTTTGTTTGCTTTGGAAAAATCCCCTTTGAGAGCATCCCACAGAGCTTTGGAAGCTGTATGGGTCTTGTACTTTGGGATGAGGGATTTGGCTAGACGAAGACGGATATGACCAAGGGCACGACTGTCCCTCTCCTCGAAGGTGTCACGGAGCGGGACTGTGAGAGTAGTGCTAGCAGTACTGGCAGTGGCAGCAGCAGCAGGGGGTTGGCCATGTTGTACAACAGACCATAAGCCCTTCTCGCGGAGCTCCGACTCTACCTGGATTTCCCAGTCAGGCCAGTCACGCGCGGTGCGGAGTGCCGTCTGATCCTTATCACGGGAAGCCATGATAGTTATCGATAAGAGTGCGAGTAGGTGTGTAGGATGTGGGGGAGAGGGAGTAGTGTGTCCTGCGAGGAGCACTTGAGTCTTGAAAGCCTGAGGGTGCTTGAGAGGTAGTCCGGCAGCTAGAAAGCACCGGGGCCCATAACCTGTCAGAAGCTAGATAGCGCGGCAATGCGCAGACCCTCAGTCGTCGTAAGAGACAAAAGACTGATATATTAAGTACCTAGATAGCGCGGCAATGCGCAGACTACATAGACACTCGTAAGTATGCTAGATACATAAGAAAGAGATAAAGGCACGTACCCCTCAGTCGTCGTAAGAGACAAAAGACTGAGGGACACGTGTCGATGGCGTGGACGTGGGTAAGGAAGTGGAGAAGCCGGGTGTGAAGGCCCGGGGCGGATGATAATCAACTTTTGACAGGAGTCGGATTATGCCAGCATGAAGTATGGGATATTCAAGAACACCGTTGAGGAAAAACACAAGGCGGAGGAGAAGAAGAAGAAATCAAAGGGGAAGAGCAGCGATGAGGAGAGTGAGGAGGACTCAAAGAAGAAGAAGAAGAAGCGCAAATCCAAGAAGGAGGAGAGCGATGAGGAGGAGTCTTCCAAGTCAAAGAAATGCAAGCGCGCCAAGAAGGTGGATTCGGAGGAGGAGGAGGAGGAGCAGCCAAAGAAGAAGAGCAAGGGGAAGAACTTGAAGGAGGTCATGGACTCGGATACCCTGGACGCTGACGAGTCGAGCAGCAGTGACTCCGACTAGGGCGAAGGTAGCTTCAAGCTTATCTATGTAGGGATTTAACTCCTCCTTGAATATAGACAGATTCCACTCTGAATTGGAGCTCGTCAAAGGAATTGAAGTCTGAATCAGGCGTGGTGCAAGATTCACGGACGTCCGTATTTTTTTGACGCGTCCCGTCACGGGTGTCGCCCGAGGAGACGCGTTTGTTGATTGCCAAACAAAGGCGTCTTCTCTCTTCCTCCCCATGTCCATCTTGGCACCCTCATCGTTCTGGAGACGCCGTATTTGGAGTACAGCGCACGCCACTGGTCGCTACACCCCCAACCATCGTTCGTGTGGCGCTACACCGAAAGGAGGGGACGGGCTGTACATGTACTTCTCGCGCCTGCCTGACACCGCCTGACACGGCACCTATCTCTCTCTCTTCCTCCACATCATCGTCTCTTGCCGTATTGGAGCCCGGGCATGTCAATTGCCTCTCTGCAAGTTCAGTTGGAGCACTAGCATTGGAGCCCCTGGAGAGGGCCGCCCCAAGCGCGTGCTTATATTCCTCTTGTTGATTCCTACTAACCTCTGCCTCAAGTCGTTTCAGAGAAGTTGAAACAGAGGTTCCTGTAGGACGCGTTTGTGATACAAACTATAGCCCACAAATATAGTTAGTTGGGGAGACTCCGAGGGAAGCACTGGCGAGCGAAGATAGCCAAGACGCCGTCCGAATGGTGTGAACTACACCAGCAAAGAGTGAAATCTCTGGAACGTCCTGAGTCACTCCTTGCTGTACCTCGAGCAGAACGTCTACTCAAAGCGTAGGGTGGCTAGAAAACAACCGCTGGTTAATAACAATTGCTGAAGAACCACTTATCTTGTATCCAAGGTGCCTCCGAGCTCGGGTCAATGGACCAAGCACAAAGGCGATATGGAAGTCAAGAGTAAGATGGATTGATCCTATCTACTTCACACGTAAATACAAGTACATTGCATAGCTATTTCCGTCAAATCAACCATCATTCCTACAAGTGGAGATCATAGAAACTTATCAGAAAAATTGTAGACCATAGGGGGAAACATCGGCAAGTGCTGGCATATGTTACAGAGCCCCCCAGTTTATATGATATCCTTGCCCTCTTCTGGCTCAGGATTATCAGAGGAATTCCCGGCAAAGTGTGATTCCTGCACCAGATTTGCGTTGCTGTCGCTGACATTTATTCCGAGGCTGCGCAACATTGGGAGCAGTGTTTCAGTAGTCAAAGCTTGCCCACTGTCACGGCTGGATGCTTCGATCAATGCATCCTCATGCTCAATGACTTTTTTCAACAACTCGGGAGTTGATTGGATGCTTTCCAACAACAGAATAGGCGACCAAGAGATAGGAGCTTTTTCCATAATATGGTAGACCTCTCTTGGCCCCCCGTCATCTGTGTCAATCAGCATGCGGACATACATGATTCGGCGGCTGACATATGCCTTTGGCATCTCAGTTTCATGTCCCTTCTGCCGGAATCGTTGCAACTCATAGACCTGGTTCATTTTGCGTTGCCACAACTGCCCAAGCCATTCCTCCTTGATCACTTGAAGGAAAACAATCCAGTGTGATTTCATCCGTGCTTTCTGATGTCCGGGTAAACTGCTATACCAGACTTGAACAGGTGATTCCTCAACGAGGCGAGCTCCCAACCAATGCCCCAATAGCTGTGGAACTGTGCCACCCAATGATGCTACTTCGGCCACATCTGTGAAATATTTGATGGCAGTATCGTGGTTGCCATCCCAGGCCGGTAAATCTCCAAGCTTCAATTTGACATCAATAGTTGGAAGATATGCCAAATTTGGTGGTCCCTTTGTTCCGTTGGCGTTGGTACCAGGAGGCCCTGGAGGACCATGCCCTCCACCGGCTCCATCAGGAGGGCCTGGTGGACCATGTCCTCCGCCGGAACCACCTGGAGGACCAGGAGGTCGATGCCCTCCCCTTCTAGGAGTCCCAGGATCCGGATCACTTCCACCATTTCCTGAAGGTCCACCTCCCGGATTGGGATCCCCTCCCAAGCCGTGATTTTCTTCTCCGCCGTGTCCTGCATGATGGGCCTCAGAGTGTACGCTGGTGCCACTGGATTTTGGCAGCAAGCCTCTTCTCACAATAGCAACATCCTGTGGAGGAGAAGTCCAAATGGAAGTTTCGAACGGATTGGAGGGACGTGGAGCCAACGGAGGACCAATTCTCTGCTGTATGAAACTGGATCCTCCCTCAGTTTCCTGACGATACCGTTCACTGACACTGCTCATAGGGCCAACTGCCATTCTCTTCAAAATATTGGGATCAGAGGAAGCTGGCTGGACTGGAGTGGTAGGAGCAGCTGCAACTCTAGCATCCCTCCTTTCCATATTCACCCAGAAAGTATGCTGGTCTTTGAATTTTGAGGTTGAGCCCAACAGGGCGGATGGAAATGAACGGGGCTGAAAGGCTACGGGGATATCCGCTAGGACTTCCCCTCGACTTCGATTATCAGAGTGCACTGACTCCTGTGAAGTGTCCAAAGAGGGTGTTCTATGATACCGAGAAATACTTGCAGCTTCCCAGGGATCGTGCTTCTCATCAGCCACATTAGATTTGCCTTTGCCTTTCGTGCCCATGGTGTTGTCGGGATCTTGTTCTACTTGGATCCCAGGAGTTTCCGATGAAGCTTGAGCATGCAGTCTATCATCAAGGGAGCTCCAGCTGCTCGTTACAACTCCGAGACTGTCTCGCACACCGTGAAATGATTCATTGTGGTGCGGGTAGTATGCCAACATATGTTTGGCCTTCTGTTCATTTGAATCCAATTCCCGAAGTCCTTCGGTCACACTTTGAGTGGTTGAGACCGGTGAAAATACCTCAATACTTTCCGGCATCTCAATTTCCTTTTTGTATTTCAGAAGAAACTTCTGCCCCAACTCAAGTCGAGATCGAAGGAGTTCCCAGACAACTGTGAGCTGATGTATATCTCCACAGCCCCCCAGGATTGGGAGCAAAGCATTCTCGGGATCCACATGAAAATACCGAGACCGGTTTGGCACCAATTTGGCTGTCATTTCCAGAAAGTACTGCAGTTCCCCGACAGTTCGATTCACGTGTTGATACAAAATCCGCTCGAGGGCAACCCGATAATTGCCCGAAACCTCCCACTGCATGTATTCCGTGGGATCCAACGGCTTTTTCATCGACAGCATCAATGCAGACTGAGATGTCGACATAGTTGCATCCTCCACACTCTCATCCTGCTTCTCATACTGATTCCACAAGTTATCCATCCGCCGTTTCAAGTTTGCATAGTCCGGTTGCTCCATTATACCCTGAGTCGAGGAAGTCGTGTGTAGATCTGTCAAGCCCACGATGGTGGGAAGGGAAGGACCGGAAGCTTGAGAACCCGGAGACTTGACAGATTGTTGATGGGGCGTTGACAGGCCTCGTGGCAAAGCCCCGACGGAAGGGCCTTGAGAGAGAATTCCCCGCTGACCCCCCAACCTGTGTGTCGGCTGAAATGGAGTGTAGGACGGAGAGTTGGAAGGGGGATGGGGAGCAAAGACCACAGAATGAGGAGTCCCACTGCCAAGGTCCACAGGAGGGTCAAGTAGAGCTGATTTTGGTCGAGTAGTAGACGTCGTAGAGGGAGGAGACGGAGAGGAAGCCGGCTGCCGTGGTACACTCCAAATGTGGGGAGGACTTGCTCTCCTCCAAGAGCCACTAGAAGATTCGCCAGCCAGGTTGTCGGAGTTCCCAATGTGTCCACCTTTGTAGGACGCGTTTGTGATACAAACTATAGCCCACAAATATAGTTAGTTGGGGAGACTCCGAGGGAAGCACTGGCGAGCGAAGATAGCCAAGACGCCGTCCGAATGGTGTGAACTACACCAGCAAAGAGTGAAATCTCTGGAACGTCCTGAGTCACTCCTTGCTGTACCTCGAGCAGAACGTCTACTCAAAGCGTAGGGTGGCTAGAAAACAACCGCTGGTTAATAACAATTGCTGAAGAACCACTTATCTTGTATCCAAGGTGCCTCCGAGCTCGGGTCAATGGACCAAGCACAAAGGCGATATGGAAGTCAAGAGTAAGATGGATTGATCCTATCTACTTCACACGTAAATACAAGTACATTGCATAGCTATTTCCGTCAAATCAACCATCATTCCTACAAGTGGAGATCATAGAAACTTATCAGAAAAATTGTAGACCATAGGGGGAAACATCGGCAAGTGCTGGCATATGTTACAGTTCCGAGGAAAGACATGGCCGGACACACTCTTCACTCAAACAGGTGTGTCTCCCTCAATTTTCGTCCGTTTCCCTCATGCCTTACCTTGTTCTGTGCAGCAGAGTCCAATCTTTGCCGCCTATAGACTTGCTGAGCCCTCGGGTGTGCGATCTCCCCGGCGTTGCGTGATGAATCTGCCAGCTCATCACTTTCCAGCTTCGACTAAAGTACGTGCATTTCAGTCAAATATTGTCCGTTTCACTCGTGTCTGACCTCGTTAGACTCCCTCGCATGTCCTCCTTCTCGTGATTCCACTCGTCAAGGCGTCGCTCCGGGGGAAGTTCCGGGGTTGCATGTCAAATCCGCCAGCCCCTCGGAAAAGAATCATTTTACCAAGGTACATTCATCTCACTTGAATCTCTTCTGTTCCGCTCATGTATGGGCTCAATAGCTTCCCTTAGACGTGCCCCTTCTTGTGCATACACTCGCCAGGGTGCTGAGCCCAAGAATGCGCCGGCGTCCCATGCGGAGTCTGGCGCTCATCAAGTTGGGCGCTTTTCACAAATGTTCGTCTATCTCTACTAAAGCTGGTCCGTTTGGCTTATGTTCGAGTTCGTCCTCTGCCCCTAGATCTCCCCCTTCTGTCGTGCATGCCCCCCAAGGCGTAGATTGCGTGGCTCATCGATGTGGATGTGGATAGTCTCAGAAAGGTATGTCTATATCTCTCTCAAATTTTGTCGCTGTGGCTCAAGCATGGGCTCATTCTCTCTGCATAGATCACCCCTTCAGCTTCCACCACCCGCTATCCACTACCAACCTCGCTGTCATTATTATTTCGTGTGCTACCACCGTAAATCAATTTGATATACTTCCGTTGATCTTATTGCATCTGTCTTTCTACCATCATGGTAGCTTCGGTGAAGGACCTGAGGCTTATTCTTGAGCTCTTCTTTCCTCCAGAGCTGGCCATGCAACAAGCTATCTATGTCCTCAGTGTCCTCATCACCCTCTACCCCATCTTTCTGCTACACTCCAATCAACTTAACGAGGCCCGCCGACAAGCACCTCTTACGGGATGGAAGAAGACAATTCAAGTCCTCTTGACTCGAGCCTTTGAGGACGAGGCCAATGGAGTGGAGGCATGGCTCACAGGGATAAACTCGGCCTCAGAGTACACAAATTACATCTGTGCGGATATAGACAAACTATACCTGCTGTTGGGTCTCACGCATGCAAATTCCGACCCTTCCTCCTTTGCCTTTCGGTCCCCTCCCCCCATCCTCACAACCTCCAGACTCAACTGCCGCTACTGCCCTCCAGCACATCGCAACCTCATCCCATCATTGCGCCGTCGCCGCAAGGGCAAAATGCAGTCCATCTGGGTGCTCAATTCATCCTTTGAATGGGAGTCAGCCACCCTGGTTGTTGGTCACTGCGCTACCTGCAAAGCCGACTATTATCCAGATAGAATTACGCGGGTTGGGACAGGAAGGGAGCGTGCGGAGGTGCTCGAGTACGACGCAGAGTATCTCCGTGTCTCCAAAAGTGGCATCTGGGTACATCGGCGAATTGCATTGGCTCAGGAAAAGGCCTTGCAATGTTACCATTCTGGCTGGTCAAATTTTGCAGACTGGATCAACGGGCTCACCCAGGATATCAATGTCACTTTCACTTACCGCCAGTCGCAGCGGCTTTTCCTAGAGCATTTTTCCCGGCGCCTCCTCATTTCCCACGATAAATCGACCACATTCACCTGTGCTGCTCACTCTTCATCAAAAAGTCTTGCAGAAAAAGTTCGAGCGGCGATTGGAATAAACCACGGCGTCATACCATCCGCGATGCATCATGGGTGCATGGATTGCACGCATATCAAACGCTATCACAGCGGACCACCGGTGGGAGATGGTACAGAAGTGGTTGGGTCGGAAGCTGGTCCTGCTACTGCGGTGCGCTTGTCAAATTCAAAATTGCATGTCAAGCTGACTTTCAATAGATGGATGATGCTGCCGTTGAAGCTGCTCCACTTCCCGCAAATTTGCCAGAGGTGCTGGCTCAACAGCCTGCTCCTGCGGAAGGTTCTCCCAGGGGCTACGCGCGTTTGGCCGTTATGGATGGAAAATCTCTCACACACAGGGTAATTGTGAACTAGTGCCAAAATAACTCTCGAAGCTGATGTTTCCTCAAGAAATGCGCCCTTGATGTTTGCGAGCGGCCTCTCTACAACTACAAGAATGGGCGCTTTTGCGAAACTCACCTGGACCTGCGCTCTAAGTGCGGGATTATTCCATGCGGCCGGGATGTGCGATCTTCAGAAGACCTTACCTGTGATGATGCCACACATATTGCATGGTACAAGCAGTATGATGATCGGTTCCACAGGTTATCCTTTCCTGGAGTACAGCGCGTAATTCGGCGGCAAAATGCGGCGGACGATCATTCTGCTCCAGCCGGACTGCCAACCCTACAGGTTGATCTGCAATCGCTGGGCGATACTCCCGGGAACAAGGTGGTTCATACCTTCAAAGCCAAGTCTACGTATTGCCTTCAAACAATTCAGTGGGCCTGTGGTGTTCCAATTGGCTGGGGGAAATGCTACCGCTCTGAAAGCACCCCGCAGGTTCTTGCCTTTATAAACAAGACCTGGCAGGAATATCCCGATTGCAGACCCAGTTTCATCGCCTACGACAAGGCTTGTGACCTTCTGCGTCACATTGCCACCCAGAATATCTCGAATCTCTGGCTTACCTCCACCAAATTCATTGTCGACGCTTGGCATTACATCGGCCACCGTGCAACTGACATCTTATGCAGAACACGGTGTAATCCAGCACCTACCGACGGCTCCCAGCCAGACCTGGTCCTTACCGAGGTCGATGACAACGGTGTCGTGCATCAGACTCGAGCATTTAACACCGAAACCGCAGAGCAATTGAACTCTTGGCTCAATGGCTTTGAGTCCCAACTGCGGCAGATGACGGATGTTAACTTTGACTTCTATGTGCATGTCTTGATGATGCTATATGGTGAAACGGTGGAGAAACGGGTGGTGTCGAAAAAGAGAGAGCTGACAGATGAGTTCTGGGATGAGGTTGAGGCAATCGTTGACATGGATATAGACTCCTCTTGAATTCAACATTCTTTCTCTATTTGAGCAGAAGTCCATTGGAGACGGTTGGACTCCGGTGGCCTCCGATGGCCTTGACGAAATTCTCATCAGAAGTTTGGACAATATGCAGTCCAGCACCTCCAGGATATTTTTCGGGGATGACATCCGCTGGAGTCCGGTGGTGTCTCCCGTGTGTTGGAGTCGAATTGCATTGAATAGGGCTCACCAGAGCTAGAGCAGGTACAGCATCCACCGGCGTCCAGCGGAGTCCGCCAGACTCCCAAGAGCTTTTCCGCACTGGCTTCCAGCGGCCTCCAACACAGCTAGGCGGAATGGCATCCAACGGCGTCCAGCGGAGTTCGGTGGATTGGCAAGCGACTTACATCTACCGGCCTCCAGCGGCATCCGGCAGCTACTCTCATGGTGCTGTCCATCGGGGTCCAGTGGCCTCCGACGCAGCTAGATGTGGGACGAAGGCCGGCGGCATCCAGTGGATTCTGCTGGATTTTGGGAGGCACTCCGACCCACTGGCCTCCAGCGACCTCCAGTGCAGCTAACTTGAAGGAGGTTGTCTCCAGATAAATATCCAACTGTAGAGGAGGGTGGCAGCTTCCAGTAGCTTCTGAGTAACCTTTTCCATAGACACGGAACCGGGAATTCACAGTGAAGCAGAAAAGTAGAATTATCATTCGAATACGGACAGAATACCAACAGAATACGATATGGCCGCCAGTGGCTTTTGTCGGATAGCAGAGGGGGGGTTGGAGGCCAGTGGAGGCCGATGGCCACGCAATGCGACAAACACAAGTGAAGGTAGAGAGTTGAGGTTTGGTGGCGGCCAGTGGGCTCCGTTGTCAGCCGTTGTTGCCTGCTGACAATGATTGATCGCCAATGGATTTGCCGGCGATCGCCATCACGGGCCGCTGGCCCGATCAACCATGTGCCCTACGGGCATATTACCTTGCTTGCCAAGGTTTACTCTCCCAGGTCATAATTACATAACTTGCTTTCTTTTATATTGTGATCCAATCATCTCTGGTAGAAGGCTGCTTCTCTCCCGCATATATTGTTCTGAACTTCTTGTCGAAGTTTTTTTTTGCCCAGAAGGTATATAAGGGATACTCATTGCTTTTTTTCCGATCAAGTCGGACATCATGAAATCCACCACTATCCGCCGCCGTTGCCGCCAACCATGTCGCGCTTTCGGCTCACCAATGTGCCCACCTGCGATTGGAAGCAAACAGCTGATGCCAGAGAACGAACAGATCGTGCAAGCGCGTGCTGCTGCTGCAAGAACATGATCTCTGGTACTCCAGTGCATCCCATCCCTTCGAAGGCTCGCGCTCCAACCTCCGTCCTCCCTCCACGTGTCCGCTTCCTCCTTCCACCCATGTTTGTCTGGCCGTCTTGAATGTGCCACTCGACATGGAAGACTGGACTCTGGCCGTCTCGACTCTCGAATGTGTTTCTCTCCCACGTCAAATCGGTGGCACTCGCTATTCGGCCGACATCGCCCAGCTCGATGTCCTGGTGGAGCCGTCCGTCCTGCCCGCTCGCACCTTCCCCTCAAGTGTGGTGCTGACATTAGCTTGGTGTCGCCCACCCACAAGAAGGCTCGCAAAGACTAGTTACTAATTTATATGTCCTCTTTTGTAGTGTCTCTCATTTGTAGCTTTATCTCTCTCTTGTATCGTCTCTCTCTTGTAGCTTCTCTCTGTTAATATATTATGGCTGGTTCCGGTTCTCCTCCCCCTCCCGCAAGCAAGGTTTTAGCTGGCAAAGCCAGCGCTTCCGAGTTACTGGAAGTTCGGAGGAAAGAGCAGATAGCGCCTATCAAATGTCGTAACTGTTCAAAATTCTTCCTCCTCCATCATCACGACCATCCCGCCTCAAGCTCACAGGCCACGGCGAACGCAACTAGAATTCTAGGTGGCTCGTAGCCGAATGGAAGAAGATAGGAAAAACTGCCATGAGCGTGCTCAGCTTGCTTTTAAAACAGTCCCTGGCGTCCTTGTTGTCCACTGAGGACTTGAAAAGGCCCGGGCCTTCTGCGGTTCAACTTGAAGGAGACACCTTTCGGAACATCCAGGAGCGCTGCTCAAAAGCCATTGGCGTTTTGCAGACTCAACTCGAGCCCCTTTCCAATCCGTGCTTGCTACTTATCTTGGCTGCCCTGGTTGTGCCCTGGATGAATCCTCAAAACGTGAAATCCGAAAAGTTGACCAACGATTTTTCAAGTATCTTGGAGACGTCAAGAGACGACGGACGTCACCGAACTATTGCAGGCGTGCGCCGGCGTGGAATCTGAATATCCGCTTTCGAGGAAACTCTGGTCAGCCAATAATCTCTCCGTACTCGATGTGCGTTATTGGATCTCCAATCGGATGGTATTCGACCAGCGGAAGACTTGCCTCGCCGTTTCAATGTCCGCAGATCTACATGGGCCTTGATCACTCTAAAATGTATGCTGCGCAAGAAAATTCTTATTGTACTGGCTGCAATTTCTAAGGGAACAATTTCTCAACTTTCCATCACACTAGTCTCCAGCAAGCTTCCTCTTCTTCGACCCTTTGGATGCCCTTTGAGTTCGCTGCACCGTCAGCTTCTGAACCTCGACCTCAACTCTCCTCAAGTACAGTTGCGGACAATCAAACGTGACAACTTTAATATCTCGGAAACGGCTCATAATTTCGACATTCTGACTTCAGAATCAGATTCAGCGACCCGAAAAACCCCCAAATACAATTTTTCAGAATTTTCCCACGAGAAATTAGGTACGGCCAAATTTTCGGCCGGGTTGAACAAAAATTGTGTGTACCCCTTTCGGCCTCGGGTCCGGTTCAGAAGTTCAGGGACTGTATATATTGACTACTTATGCCCGTCTGCTCTATCAATCTTGGGTAGAATGCCCGCGTTACATGCTCTATTGTGATTTCTGCTTCCTCCGAGTTGCGGCCCATGCCGGAACCGTTCCCGTAAGTGTCAAGAGGTGGGTCAAAGTGATCTTCTTATTCTCAGTCATCGTCAGGGCTGGAATCTAGCTTTGCTCTAGCTCCTCTGAGGCAAAGGTAGCTGCGAAAGAATTGTGATTCTCATTGGAGAGCCAGGGGTTGTAATCAAAGTCTTGACTCTTCGGGATCCAGGTTCCCTGGCAGGTTGCTCAAGAGAGAGCCCTTCGTGAGGTGCATCTGTGAGGGACCATTGTGACGACTGGGGTGCTAAAGGAGATGCTGGTGGGCTAAATCTTCTCCCAGTTCAAAGATCTCAGACCTGATGAGATGTTTTGTCCTTTGCCTTTCTTCCTGGGGAGGTATGGGGGATGGTGGCAGAGGGAAGGGAGTGGTCCATGTCACTCTTAAATACTGTAGGAGCTCAGGAAGAAGCATCCAGTCCCTTGGAACAACCGGGGAAGACTGCCGTGTTCACGAGACAGCTTGATCACTCCTTGAATCTGGCCATCAAAAGTGGATTTCTGGATAATTGGCTCGTGGAATCTTCTCGCAATTGTTACCATTGAAAAGAGCGCAGAAAACCGGTCAAAATGGTACCTCGCACGACCTGGTAGCGTGGGAAAATGGGGTACGGCCAAAAAATCAGCCCGGACCGGCATTTCAACTTCAACTTTTTCAACTTTTGACGGTGCAGAAAATTCACAAAATAATCTAGCTGCCCTATTGTACACGAAAAAAAAATTCTCACGAGCCAAAACAAAGTTATACAAGTTGTCACGTTTGATTGTCCGCAACTGTACTCCGCACCCATCTCAATAGTCGCACGGTATACCTTGGTCGACGAGCCGACATTCTCCTCGTCCACCATTTCCGAATCCGAGTCGTCAAGCTCAAACCCATCCGCATACCATTCGCCGCCCAGTGCCTGTTGCGCAGCTTCGTTCGCATGGCGCAGAGATTCGTAGGCGACGTTGGACATGAGACGGCCGGCGCCTTCTTCCTCCCCACTTTCATAGTTGTCTTGGTATTGCGTTTCCATAATAACCCAGACGTCTTTCGGATTCGATTTCGACTGTTCAGAACCTTGTTCGTCGTCAGTACCAGCCTCTCCGCACATCAAGTCGCGTACCTTTCCAAAGACCACTCGGCGCCTTTCTCTTCTCAATGTACACTCTCATAGCCATTCCATGCGCGCAGGTGGCCTCAACAGACACCATACCCGTTTTGCGATCTATCTGGATGCTGTGCGATTCGTGCTGTGCCACGCTGCCTAGATCGACGCGTGCGGCGGCGTTGGCTTCTTCCAAGGACGTGTACGAGTCGCGAATTTCAGTTGTCGACCCCGAAGGGGCGTCGGTTTGGCGTACGATGTGGTAGAGGTATTCAACGGCAGACATTGAGGTGGAGGTAGAGAGCAAGAGCCGAATTAGAATTGACGTGGTGTTTGGCCATCAGTCGCGTCAACAACGCGTCAACAAAAAAGTCTTTTTCTCTTCTCAAACTCTAGTCGCTGGATATTTCAATCACCTCCTGAATCTTCCTCTTCTTCTTCGACTCTTTCGATGGTTTCACTGCCCGCTGGAAAGTCATCCTCTCAACCGCGACCTTGACGTTATCCCTCTCGTCCTCGCGAACGTACGCGTAACCAATATACGCCTCAGTCGAAGACCCAATGTTCTTTTCGTCCCGCTCAACATGGTTCAGCTCTTCTTCATCTTCAAACCCACATGTCTCGCACAGCGCCCACCGGGCTTCTTTGTTGGCCTCTTGGAGGGATTCAAAGACGACTTGGGATGCAAGATGGCTGCGGCCTTCTTCGTCCGTGTGATGGTCGTAGTCGGTTTGCATAATGACCCATACGTCCTTTGGCGCGGATTCAGAAGCTTGTTTTTTGCTTCAGTACCGGGATTTCTTTTGGCCAATGCGACTTACTGGAGGACATGGCACAAGATGATGAGAGTCGCTGACAGAGTTTGACGATCAAAGTTAAGCGATTCACGACGCGACACGGCACACGCGGCAAGGTAATTCATTCCAGCTTGTTCTTACTGCAGGTAGATCTCTCCCTTCAGCATCACAAAAGTTTCGCCCGTCAATCCAACCGCATCCCCATCCCACAACAAATCGAGTTGACCCCCACGCGAGCTAACCTGCGTCGCTCGCAAGGGCTCGTTCTTCTTCAGATCATTTTTAAGAGACCAATATGGGACGAGTAGGCCATGCGCCGAGCCGCAGACTGCGTCTTCGGAATGCGGGGCTGGCAGAGTCGCAGGCGAGAACATCCGGGAAACAAACTGCCCGCGAGCGCCCGAGGCGGTGGTGGTGAAGACGTTGGTCAAGTATCCAGTATTTCGCTATGAGAAAATTCAAGGTCTGCCTCTTTTCATTTCATTTTGACTCACCAATGCGTCGATATTGACCTGACAGTTACCCAAATCCTCCTTCTCGTCCAATTCAACGACGAGGTAAATCTCATACGGACCGCTGCCCACGCCAAGATACTTGATGTCCACCTCCCGCCCAAACGCAGAAAAAATAGCTTTCGTCGCTTTGAGTTTCTTTTCCTCAGCCAACTCCGTAAGTACACCACCCGCAACTCGAATCTGCACAGAATTTTCGCCCACTCGGCACGCTCTGATAGTCGCCCCACTCTTTGTCCGGAATTCGATCGTTTCAACGCCCTCTCCAACCAACCCACGCTCGAAGATGGCTCGCACAGCAGCAATGGTGCCGTGCCCACAGAACGAATTAGCAGGCAGTTCTTGCGAAGTGGTAAACCAGCTAATATCGAATGCTGCAATCTTGGAATCCGAGGTTTCGCGCTGCGCGCCGACGACGGATAACATCGGCTGAACGAAATTGGTTGCCGTCCTTTGGAGCACGGCGGGTTCAATTGGTGCCGAGTCGATAAAGAGGACGGCGGCGGGGTTGCCTTGGAATGGGCCGCTAGAAAATGCGGAGACGATGTAGAATGGGAAGGTAGTGGTAGAAGGAGACATTAGATTGGACTGACTCATTTTCGCAGGCTTTGCTGACTGACTCGTTGATGGCCTTCCGACATTCAACCCCATAAAGGTTCTTGCGCAGAACAATTCGATCGATGCTCGTGCCATTGTTTTGATTGGACAACTGGACAAAGCACCCTGCGGTAAAGCCATCCACGGACCCTATGCATGAATATGGCCCATTGTGCCCAAAGCGAGCGGTGGCAGTATAAATGCCGCTCCCACAAACGCGTTCAGCCAACCTTCGCCCACCCACCATGTCTCTCCTCCTCACTTGGGACCACGAAACGACCCTTCTCCGCTCCCCCCGGCCCGGAGACTCTTTCACCGTAATCAAAGAGCAAGTCGTCAGCAAACATATCAGCGTCGTCCGAGCCACCGACGGCAGACTCGCCGTGCTCAAGCTGGCGCGAACGCCCGACGATATCACCTCGCTCATGAAGGAGGCGCAGTTTTACAAACATGAGCTCCTGCATCTGCAAGGCAAATATGTGCCCGTCTTTTACGGAATCTTTTTTGGGACGTTGGCGGTGGCAGCGTTGCAGCGATGTTGCTCGAGATGTGTTGGGCCCCGGAAGAGTCCAAGTTTGTCGATATGCACGAGGAAAAGTGCGTCCTGTCTCTTTCGATTTCCTCGGACTAACTTGTTTGCAGCCGCCAAGTAATGCTCGCCGCCTGCGCACTTCATAAAGGTCAGTGGCATTCGCACACCAGTAACCCCCGTACTCACTCTTTCTCAGCGGGAGTCATCCACAACAACCTCGTCCTCGGAGACCACTTCATCACCGTCGGCCGAAGCATCCGTATCGTCGATTTCAGCAAGGCCGAGCGCCGTGACGGCTGCCGCAGCGGTACACCCATCTTGTATCCTGGTCGTGGACAAGACCCATACGAGAGCTGTCCAGAGTTAATGCAGCTCGAAAGCGCTTATGGAATGTTTAGCGGCCGTCGCATCCCAGAGCCCACGCTGGTAAACCGTATGGATGGTTATTTTCCCCAGGACCACCCTCTTCGTGTTATCGGGCGCTATGTCGGGATGCCAGTATGATTTAACGAAACGCACTCATGTATCATGACCCTCTATTGCATAAATTATTTCCTGAAAGACACTGGTTAATTCACAAAAAGGTTTCCCGTGCCCGCTCATTCGACCGTTGGCTCAACACCGCAAAATGCGCGTCACCCGCGCGAAGCTATTGCAGCCCGGGGAACATGGCACCCGTGGACGCGTCGAAAAGCATATATCCACAGGCAGCACTCCACAGCAATCGCAATCATCCTAGTCGTTTTCCCAGCCCCTCTTGAACAATATCCTCAAGAGCATCTGGGGCGGGTTTGAGCCTCGAATCAAGAGGATATCGCACACAACTCACCGCGTTTCTCCTCCGTTAGGCTGTCGAGCCACGCCCGTCGCACTTTCCAATACTTCTGCCCAGTGCAGTACCCTTTCTCTGGCAGACGGACGGCTCTCCGGTATGCCCTGAGCCCCTGGCGACTGCGCAGCTGGCAAGAATGAGGACAAGATTGGAGGGAACGGAGTGGACCTTACCGCGACATTTAGCTTGTTTCTCCTCCAGACGCGCACTGCGGCATTACATTCGTGAGTTTTGGCTGGGTGAGTTCCTCTGTGAGAGCATTGAAGTTGCTAATTGGGGTGAAAAGAACGAGACGCACCACGAGCTGTTCCCGTTTGAGCCGCAACTCCAATCGTCTCTCCTCCTGACTTTATGGTCGGACGTCATAACAGACTTTTCTTCCCTTTGAGTTGCAGGCATGCTGGAGGATTCGAGAGGTGATTCGAGAACCAAGGATGGCGATGAGACTGAGTCACATATGAACTGGATGGGGCGTTCATCGCGTTCCAAGTACGCGCGTCTTTTCTGGATCGTTGACTGAACACAAGTTAAGGCCATCTCTGGTCGTGCTTGCACACCACCACAAAAGAATGGAGCAGGCCCTCCGGGACGAGGCAGCAAATGAAATGAGGCGGTTCGATGGTGATGGAGTAAAGAAAGGCTTGACTTGCGATCAAAGGCAGTTTCGAATCTCAACGTTCACAAGTGCGGACGATCCCATTGACCAGAGAGAGAAAGAGATAAATTGAGGAGAGTACAGGCCGTATTATAGTAGTACAGAAGGAAAATGATGTAGGCCTCGATATAATTCTAGATGAGAGGCCTGATTCGATGATAGTATAGTAGTAGTAGAGGGAAGGGAATCGAGGAGAGACGAAAGAGATCTATGGAGTCGAGAGAGGGAGAGAGAATCTATGGGTACGAGTCTAAGCAAATATTCTGAGAAGTAGTCAACCCTAAGAAGTCGTAAGTAAAGAGCAAGAGCGGGAAAAGGAAAAGACGCACTGCGAGATCCCGGAGCCCATAACCAGCTCGAAAACAACGCTGCAGTACCCCCTCGATCGCGACGCGTCCGTCCTCGAGGTCCATAACTTGCTGAATCATTGTTCTTGCTGGCCAGGTGTAGGGAGTCCAATCGCGGGCGCTAGGCGCGTTTGCCATGATACCAACGTTTCCGGCGTCGGCGAGATTGAGGAGGGTGGGTCGGTGGAGGTGGAGGTGGAGAAGGTGACGAGCGGCGAAGATAGGCAACAATATCGAGCTGAGGAATGTGGTCAGAAGATGAGAGGAATGAAAGGGAGGTTGCGCACCAAGAGTAGACCCAAGACTAAATCCCAAGCGCAACGCAACGTTATGGGTCGAAGATCGGCGTGCGAGGCGAGGGAGACGACGAGAAAATGTATCTAGAAGAAAGAGTTAGACGCGTGAAGAAAGGAAGAGACAGGCGACGCACTTGGCCAACGGCCCACGAGATCAGCTCCTCGACAACGATTCTCTGAATTCTAATCTGGAAGGAGCAATGAGTAAGAGGAGGAAACGCGGTCTAGGAAACGCACCTTCTTGACACGAACAAGCAAACAACCCAACAACCCAAGCAACATGTCCAACACGAAGCGGACTCCAAAGGAGGCGAGGTGGTGCTCGACACTCTCGGCGACGTAAACATCGCTCTGAGCTCCCATAGCGTGGTCATACAACATGAGCTTTGCTCCTTCCACCACGAGCGACGACAGCAGGCGGCTGGGGTCGCGAGTCGCCGTTTGAGCTATGACGAGCCAGGCGGGAAACCACTTCTCGGCGAGGTCGATGTCGAAGTCGGCAAAGAGGTCGAAGGGCGACATGACGTGTGGGGTGGGGAGAGTGGTGGGCGGAGGCAACTCGGTGGGGAACTTGAGCAGGAGGAGTGGTTCTACGTCGCGTCAGCAAAGGCAGAGAAGAGATTCTGAGGATTCCTTACCCAAGGCGCAAGTCGGGGCGGAGGTGTTGTTGGTGGCGGGTTTGAAGGAGTCGGTTGGAGGGACGACAAGCCCAGGCGAGGAGGACGAAGGCAAGTCGACGCTGGCGAGCAGGGAGCTGCCGACGAGAACGAGAACGAGGCGGCGAATGTGGCGAGAGAACATCGTTGTGGTACTTGGTAAAGTGAAGAACAAACAATGGACGCCCTCATTTTATACTCGCTAGCCCTGGTCCCGTGCCAATGGCGGTGTTTGATTATTTTGCGGCTGTGCTGGATTATTCGTCACGGGGTCGTGAAAAGCTATAAAAGGCAGTCGAGATCCCCAATTTGGGTTTTCTTCTTTCTTTCCTTTAGCCATCATGTAGTGTCTTAATAATATGCGCAATTGAGAAACTCGCCCAGTGTGAACAGACACGTTGAGTTACTAGAGCTGCTGGGTGCGTCGTCGACTTCACTCAAGCTCGCGCTTTCCAGCGACGCGGTCAACAAGCTTTAACAATGACGGCCATCCAGTTTCCTTGCTCATTATAGCAACGAGTTCACAGATGCACACAGGCCGCTCAAGATGCGACAGAACAGGGAAGGACCAAGGACTTCAAGTACGTTCACTTCCAACTATAGAGAGGACATGAATCCAAGGCACCAGTATCATTCTCTTCAAGCGACAACAGACCCATCTCCTTCGCTCGCAAGACGACAAACACGTTCGGGAATCGTCAGGCTCGGTGACGGAAAGGGCGGGCGCTGAGGTTTCTCGAGGTCGTGAGGGGTGGACGCGTTTCGTTCGTTAGTCTTCGGCCAGTGAGACCTTTGCCGGAGTATCGAATCTCAACGCCCAGTTCCTACAGCCTGCTCTGCTCTCCATCATTTCCATTGCCCAGACCCATCTCCATCGCTCGAGGATCCACAAACGACACAGACATGAAAAGACGTGGCTCGACAAACGGTGGCTCCTGCTGCGCGGTCGAATGGAATCGTGAAGCGGTGGTCGTCCTGCTCGTAAGTCTTCTGAGGCTTCCACTTCAGTATCCAATCTCAACGCCCGATTCATACAGCCTTCTCTCTGCTCTTCCATTCCACTTCGGACGGTTACCGTGTCTTGAGCTGAAAGGATGGGAAGGATGGCAATGTGCGTGCGTCTTCTCCCTTTGAAGATTCCGGCGTTCTGACTGCTTGCAATTGCAGGTGTGGAGGGGAGAGAGAACTGTTCGTCGGCGCGCGACGGCCCGGCCATCGTTGTCATAGTTGCGATCCTATTCGCGTCCGACGGCCGACCCCGTCCGAGGCTTGTCTGAGGCAACGTACTCGACGAAGGACTGCCACTTACACGGTCGAGCCATATCGTCTCTTCTCGTCCTCAACGTCGACTTATCGGCCCTGACTTCCCACTCGAAGTTTGACGGGTCCCAGCAACAGCGCGCCTTGACGTTGACATCTCCTTGTTGACTATGAATCGAGCCCACCTCCTTCGAAGTTGGACGGGTCTCGACCAGCACGACGCGCTCATCCGTTCAACACTCCGACGCGTTTGAATGAGGAAGGAAGGGCCCGCTTTGAAGTTCCCCATTATCATAATGCTGGCTCCCTTGGTGCGCATTCCTCGTCTTTTCTTCCTGGTCTATCGTCTCAATCTAGCAAAGGTTCCATTCTACCAATAGTAGGAAGCGAGCGCCAGACCCACGCATACCAAAAGTCCGCCTGCCACGTTCCGCATTGCTCGAACTACGCACGCACTTCTCAGCCGTTCCAGTTCTTCCCTGAGCTCAACAGCTTCGTTCGTTCGAGGGAATGGCACGTTGGGCACCTCCTTGCCAAGGAACTTGCAGAGCGGCTCCCAGCCACTCCCCAGCTCGTACTCGAGCAGCCTATCCTTCGGAGCGAGGCTCCTAACTTGGGCATAGTGCGCGCGATACCGACTTCTCGCATTCTTTCGCGCCTCTTCAGGCGTCCTTGCACCAAACCCGTCCGCCATCCATCTGCGCATTGATCCAACCACTCTGCCTGCCCAGAACGGGTCGAGAAAGCCTGCGATACGGCTGAGTCGGAAGGTCCCGTCTATCAAGATGCCGAAGGACTTGTCCCAGCTCTCGATGTCGCGCTCCACCAGGATTATCTTGGCCTCGGGGTACGCGTCGATGAGCTCAGCTGCAAAGACGTTGCACGGCGCATCCGTCACCGCCACACAGTGGCCTAGCAGCTTGTCCCACTCCGCCCGGCCAAACGTGCCTCTTCCCTCAAACTTGGCTGCATATGCTTCCATCCACATCTCGACGTCCTGTGCATTGGCGCAAATACTGCTGCCGTGGTAGCAATCGTTGTATCCCAATATTTCCAATGCAGCCTTTATCGCTGTGTAGAAGAGGTGAGCTATGGCTGATTCGGATATGTATATACTGACAAGCCGTTCCAGTTCGTGACATTCCCAGAGACAAGACTTCCATGGGTACGACGCGCCGACAAGTGCGTCGGTCGATGTTGGTGCTTCCACTGTCCGTAAATCGGTGTTTCCGTCCAGTTGCCGGCGTTGCAGTGTCCATGGGTGGCAGAGCGAGGCCAAGGGCTCTTGCAGTAGAGGTGTTTAATACACCCAGCAAATTCTCGTTATGGCCCGTTCTAAACCGAACACTATCGCCGACCCGTGGCGCAGGCTCTCGATGCTCTGCGCTCAGGCAGATCATCGCATTCTCGAGCGTCCGAGGAATCACTTTTTCGAGCGGTATTCACTATGCCTTGCAGGGAGAGCCGTTGGCACAGGTGCGATTCCCCTACTCTTACTGCCCTTGTTTTTTTCTGATTCTGGGACCCCAGTCTGCAAATGCTCTTCGTTGGCTCTTCGTCCACTCTTCCCCTTCGTCCACTCCAGCTGTCTATATTTCAAGATTTGTACCGTTATCCCCGATATCTGCCATTCGATATGCCACAAATCCATCCATCCCTTCCTCTCCTACGCTCTCCTACGCTGTCACGGTGTCGAGAATTCGAAGGCTTCCACTGCCCTCCACTGCCATTCCCATTCCGAAGGCTCGGTGATTTATTTGAATTCACACGAGAGTTTGTCGCGTGCTACATACATACATACAACATTCCGGCTTCCTTCTGGTGGTCAGTCGTACTCTTTTTCTTATTCGGCAACTTTTGGCTGACTGGACGCAGTTTTCAATACTTGGAAACCTAATACGCGTCCCAAACTAATAATGTAATCCATCCTGCGGCCTTTGAATTGCCACCATGGCTGGAATATTCTCTTGTGTCTCGTCTTGAGCCCGACCTGTCACGACATTCTCGGTCTCCTGCGGGCCGTGGGCCGCGGGACCCACCCCAGTTGTGGCTTGACAGATGCGCGTGCGTGCTCCCGCTGGCCGTGCTAAGCAACGCTGGGCTTCGTTGCGCGATAGTCATCTGAGCTCGACATGGGGATTGGTTCTATGTAGCACGCGCAGATTCTCAGCGTGCACCGCACCCACTTTCGTGTGAATTCAAAATTTAAATGAATCACGAGGGCAATGACAGTGGAGGGCAGTGGAAGCTTCGAATTGTCGGCCTGCGACACCTTGACAGCGTAGGACAGGAAGGGAGGGATGGATTTGTGGCAGATTGAATGGTGAACAGTTTAGATTTCGGGTAACGGTGCACATCGTGAAAAAGATGGAGTGCATGAAGAAGAAGAGTGGAGCGAGAGAATTGGCGGACTGGGTCCCAGAGTCAGGAAACAAACACAGAAAGAGCTAGGGGAATCGCACCTCTGTCAACGGCTTCCTTCCGAGGTATAGTGAATACCGCTCGAAAAGTCATTGATCGAGAATCCATCCGATGAACCTCCCGGTGAGCAGGCTGAGCGCTGAGCATCGAGAGCCTACGCCGCGGGTCGGCGATAGAGCCGCAAAATTTGGCAATGCAAGACCATAATGAGAAGAGTCTGTATCAAACCCGCCCCTGGTCTCACCTCGGCGTTCGCCAGTACCCATGGACATGGCGAGCTCAGATGAACATCATCAACGAAGCGCTGCGTTGCCTAGCACGGCCAGCGGAAGAACGCGTCAGCGACCACGCGCATCTGTCAAGCCAGCGGAAGACCAAATGAGAATCATCTCTTGACCTCGGGGCTTTGCAGGCACGAGACACAAAGGAACGTTTGAGACATGGTGGCGCCGGCAATTCCAAGGATGGATTACATTGGCACGGCCAGCGGGAGCACGCGTCGGTGATCACGCGCATCTGTCAAGCCACGACTGGGATGGGAGACCAAACTGAGAATCATCGACAAAAGAGAACGTTGGAGACAGTGGCAATTCCAAAGCCACAGGATGGATTACATTATTAGTTTGGGACGTGTAGAGTATGAGGTTTCTATGAAAACTGAGTCCAGTCAGCCAAAAGTACTCGAATAAGACAGAAAAGTACGACTCACCAGAACGAAGCCACCGAATAATAAAAATACATCACAGCCGAAACCCAGCAGCCGCCTCGACGCGTAACGCCTCCTCCCTCAACGCCTCCCTCCCCTCCTCCAACCACCTGATATACTCGACCGCCCGAAAAAGCACCCCGCTCTTGCCCTTGGCGGTATTCTGCCCTGCAGCCCCTCCATTCTTGCCCCCACGGCTCCCACTGCCTTTCGGCCGTCCACGTTGAGGCATCATGCCGATTACAGCTCCGGGCGCGGCACCTGCGGGTGCGAGGAGGGCAATGAGCTGGGCGTAGCCATCCCGGATGGCGTTGCGTCTCTTTTGCTCGGACATGATGTGATTCAGACGTTTTTGGGGAGTGGAGAGGAGGGGTTTGTTGCGTGCGTTACTGCTAGCTGATGCAGGTATGGGGGTCGCGGAGGTAGATGTGGAGGTCGACGTCGATGTCGATGTAGCAGCGGTGCTGGATTGCGTCGTCGTCTGCTCATTGGTATGTGAGGAAGACGACTCGGACGCGTTACTCGGCGTCGCGCTATCGCGTCTGGGTGAGGTTCTGCGTAGCTGCTGCTTTTCCCTAGCGCTGCTCGACCTCGTGTTTGATCGTTTCGGACGCCCCGAGGTAGAGGGCTCCGGTGCTGTATTGAGATGTGGGTTCGAGTACGGCGCGCTCGAGGGGACAAACGGCGGTGGTTGCGGATCCCAGCCAAAGTCACCAAAGTTGTCGAGAAAACCTAGGAGATCCGTCGTTTCATCTACGGAAAAGAGGTCTGCCGACGATGGTAGAGGCAGCGGATGGGTCGCAAGCAAGGCAGGGTCAAAATTGAAGTCAAAGTCGGGGAACGGGGGCGGTGGCGACAGCGACATTTTGGTGGTACGGCCAAGGGCATGTAGAGATGAAATATGCACAAGGGGCCGGATCAATGAGACTCTTATAAGCGGATGCTAAATGGGTCTACCCCACATGGCCGAAATCGTTTTGCCCCAGATGACGTCCCGCAAAATTCCTGAATCCTCATAGCCTAAGCTAACCGTTTGCATGCTCCTCACTTCTCCTGCCAGTCTTCGTGCCCCGAGTTCCGAAATTCCACCAGCAGCACGCAGATTTGGAGAAGATAAGAACGCTGTCTCACGATTGAAACGCGCGCATCGTCTTGGATACTCAGAAGGACCCTCATGATGTGCGGGTGAATCTCTGCGAATCTTGGGAATAGCATTCAATACGGCGATCATCTCTCGGAAGACAACGCGGAGGGTTTATGCGAGCAGAAATGACAAGTCGCGTGCGCAGAGGCGACAAGGACACCTTGATCTAGGCGCTTGAATGACCGGGAGCGATAACGACAAGCCGTGCCAGTGGCAACAAGAATGATACATAGGTGGTGTCCAAGAAGATACAGTGTACTCGCAAGAAAAAACTTTAATCACATCTTAAGCCTGGACGAAAGATCAGCAAGGTTCGTTCAAGCATGGAAGTAACACCCTCACCTCATAATTCCCAACGTTAAAACTGGGAAAAAGAAGAACACATCAACCTTCATCTTGAAACCAGAAAACAAGAAAGGACCCACTGCACATGGTCCCCATCTCCCAGCGTCAGTTTCACCGGCAGCCTCGGATCTATGCGCACCGGCGCGCTCGTCCCCACAAAAAAGTCCCCGCGACTAAAATTCCTCGTGATCGCGGCAGTCTCTTCCTCCGTGAGCGTCCGCACGCGTTTGGCCGGCCGGAACGTCGTCGAAGAGGCGCCGGTGAGCTGCCCGTTGTAGTCATAATACTGCTGGTGGCTCAAGTTGATGCCCGTCGATGCTGCCGAGGCGGCGTATACTGGCGGTGGAGGAGGGGGAGGCACAGCGCTGAACGAAGGCGTCGACCCCGGAATCGACGATTCTGATACAGTCCGGCCTGTAGAAATAAAATAAATAAAGTACAAGCACCGCACTAATTCGGAGACCATACCTGGCACCGGCTGCTGCTCCGAGTCGGGATCAGGATACGCACATACGTTGCCGAGTCCCCGTTTGAGGCAGTTCTGCCGAATCCGATGTTAACCACAACTTTCTTTCTCTCCTCCATGCCTGTACGAGGGAGGGACGAAAAAAAGAGTGACCCACCTGACAAGGCAACGATTCGCTACATCGCGTTTTTCCCGCATGGCATGCTATACACGCGCGTCGCACCGAAGGACCTTTAGCTGTTGCAAAATAAGACCACTGTTTATCGGAACTCCATAGGGAAACACGCACGCCTGCGAGGACCAGAAGAAGCACTCCCACCGTCGGGCTGAATTTGAGTCTGCTGGGGCTGAAAGGTCTGCGGATTGACGCCGTCGGGTATGATTTGATTCTGCGCATTCATCTCATCTTGATGCGTAGCCATTTTGAAACTACTCCGAGACCGAGAAACGTCGCCGCCTCGGGCGGACGGGCGGGAAGGATCGACGGAGGGCAAAAACGGAGGGAGACCACCGGTTTGATTAAAGGGACAAAGATGGAAGTTTCGTGTCAAAAAGTCTCTGTGATTTGGTCCGATACAGATGTTAGTCTCTTCCTAAAGTACAAGCCAGCAGTAATGTAAAAGAAAGCGAGGTACACAAGAGTTCACAGGCGAGAAAATCGTCCTGGTCGTCTCCTCCTCTTCCTCCTGCATCCCATCATCCGAAGATTTCGCGTCTGCCCAATGCCCATTCTCCTCCAAATCATCATCCGTTGCTTACCCGCCGCCACAGATCTAGAGCAAGACAACTCGTCGGCAGTCCTTCCTTGAGCTTCGAGTACCCCGTCCGCCATTAAGCAAATACGCCGTCTCATCTTGCCGATTCCACAACGCGATGCAATCCGTACCACGCGAGCCGCATCCCGCCGCATCAACCTTGACCGTTCCGCGCTAACATGAAGGCGTTAGTCTAACCAAGTATGAAGAATTGTGGCCAAGGGACGGACCTTGCCAGCCACGACATATGTCACCGCGGGAGTAAGCTCTGTCGAACACTTGGCGCCAAACATCCGCGCCATCCTCCAAATCTCCGTCCCCTCCGGATTCGTATCCAGCGGTATCACACTGGAAAACAGGATATGAACCCCGTCTACCACAAAAGTAGCACAAAAACAGATTCCCTGCCGTCACATCATATGCCAGATTCGGCTTGATCGAATTGCGTCGCCGACTGGCCATGGACGGAGGTTTAGGCGGCAGCTCCACCGTAACGAATCAGCGGTGAACCTCATCCAAAAGTCGTTCTCCATCATCTTGCTCTTTCCCTTGCCCGACATGCAAAATATCTCGGGCGTGAGTCTGAATTCGCCAACGTCCTCAGGCTCGAGAGCCTTCCAATTGGGATTGCACTCCTCGTCTGGTTCCGTGTCGTCCTCCGGCTTGGCCGCCTGACACGCCTTCCACGCTGCGCCCTCGGCGCGCCACTCGCCCACCCACAGTGGAATCGACCAAGTCTGATCGAGGTCGACAATAAGGGATAGTTTGCGTGAATTGAGGAGTTCATCCGCAGTCTCCTTCTCGAGACGTTGTGCCTCCTGGAGCGAAACCAGAGGGTCGTTGGCAGAGTAGGTGATGTGGATATGTGCATGCGACGAATCGGCGAATCGGATATAGTCAGAACTCGCAGGAGGTCAGCTACGAGGACTGTTTCCGTTGTATAGCGCACGCACTTGGTCATATCCTTGCCACAGAGAACGCAGAGGCCCGAGATTTGGATGCCGGAGAATCCGTTGGGTATATTAAAAACCTCTGCGCAAGAGCCCGTTCGCCAGTACCCATGGACACTGCAACGCCGCCGACTGGATTGAAACGCCCATTTACGGACATGGGAAGCACCAACATCGACCGACGCACTTGTCGGCGCGTCGTACCCATGGAGGTCTTGTCTCTGGGAATGTCACGAACTGGAACGGCTTGTCAGTACGAGTATACCGTGACACAGATAGCTCACCTGGTTTACACAGCGATAAAGGCTGCGTTGGAGATATTGGGATACCACGATTGCTACCACGGCAGCAGTATTTGCGCCAATGCACAGGACGTCGAGATGTGGATGGAAGCGTATGCAGCCAAGTTTGAGGGAAGAGGCAAGTTTGGCCGGGCGGAGTGGGAGCCACTGTATGGCGGTGACGGATGCGCCATGCAACGTCTTTGCAGCTGAGCTCATCGACGCGTACCCCGAGGCCAAGATAATACTGGTGGAGCGCGACATCGAGAGCTGGTACAAGTCGTTAGGCATCTTGATAGACGGGACCTTCCGACTCGGCCGCGTCGCAGGCTTTCTCGACCCGTTCTGGGCAGGCAGAGTGGTTGGATCAATGCGAAGATGGATGGCGGACGGGTTTGGCGCAAGCACGCCCGAAGAGGCGCGAAAGAATGCGAAAAGTCGGGATCGCGCGCACCATGCCCAAGTTAGGAGACTCGCTCCGAAGGATAGGCTGCTCGAGTATGAGCTAGGGAGTGGCTGGGAGCCGCTCTGCGAGTTCCTTGGCAAGGACGTGCCCAACGTGCTACTCCTTCGAATCAACGAGGCTGCTGAGCTCAGGGAAGAACTGGAATGGCTGAGAAGGGTGTGCATAGCTCGAGCAATGCGGAACATGGCAGGCGGGCTTCTGTTGCGCGTGGGTCTGGTGCTCGGCTGGTACTGGTAGAAAAGAGACAGAGCTGTCCCGGCTATCCCTTTTTTTTACCCCTCGCGGACTGGCCCCTTTGCTAAATTGAGACGCTAGACGATGAAGAAAGAGGGTGTGCATACCAAGAGAACTTCAAAGCCGGCTCTTCTTTTCCTCATTCAAACGCGTCGGAATGTCGAACAGATGAGCGCCTCGTGCTGGTCGAGACCCGTTGAAATTCGAAGCAAGTGGGCTCGTTCATAGTCAACAAGGAGGAGATGTCCACGTTAAGGCGCGTTGTTGCTGGGACTAAAGTGGGCTCAAGTCATGGCCAATACGAAAGATAGAGCGAAGAGAGGCGATGATGGCCTGACTGAGTCTTGAGTTGCAGTGCATAGCTGGCGCACGCCTCCCCCCCAATGACATGTCCAAAAAAGGCTAATCGGATTGATATCAAGGCACGTGGGTGTTTCTTGGCATTTACTGGGATTATGACGCCGCGTGGCGGCTACCAATGTCCCAGTGGCTCTGCGGTTCCGGTGTCTTATCTTATTGATGTGTTGTTCTTTGAACGGTCTGAGTTCAAGTCTTGGTGTTGCTTAATTAATCGTTTTTTTCGGGATTTTGTTACTCTACGATGAGAGAAGGGTGGGTTAGTTGGTTAGGTTCGGTTGAATGACATTCTCCTACACAGACTGTCAATATCTCCCCCGCGGCCTCGGCTGTGAATACCCCTCTGAGAATCCACAGTGAATGGGCGGTTAGGTACAATATCCACAGTGAATGGGTGGCTAGATCTGATAGACCAGGTTTAAGTTAGGTTCAGTTGGTTAAGTTAGGTTGTTGGAGGTTGAGGAGGCAAGGGTGGAATTTACAGAAAAAAAGAACTGACCCCACACTGTATCGAACTCACGCAAGACAAATCACATGACCTTATCGGCTGTCACATGACCTTATCGGTGTCATTGGGGGGGAGGCCAAGGGGGTTTTCCTGGACCAACATCGCGGCGTGTCTGGCCATAGCAGAAACTCTGTCCAGCACCCTCGGGCCACGAGGGATGGACAGGCTCATCGTCTCAGACCGGGTGAGGCACAGATCACCAACGATGGCGCGACGACCCTCAAACTTTTTTCGGACATTGTCCATCCTGCGGCGAGGACTTTGGTGGACATTGCTTGTGCCCAGGCGGCGATGGAACGACCAGTGTCGTCCTACTTGCTGCCCAATTGTTGAAGGAAGTTAGAAGTTTTATGAAGGGTTTCCGGCAGGCGTCTCAACTGGTACGCGTCATCTTCTGCGGGTTTCAAGGAAACCAACTTTTTTGAGGCAATGGGCGGATAAAGCAGCATGTATCAGTAGACCCGGGTGCGTCGCCCGCAGCTTACAATTTTTTTTCACTCATTCTCCTCAAGTTCCGTTCTCTGCCAAAAATGCGGCTCGAGCACCAGGTCACATCCATGCCGGAAAATCCTTCCAACATGATCGTAGACGCCGTCCAATCCTTGGATCAAAATGCCATTTACGAGTCACTAATCGGCATCAGGTGGCATGCAAGACTCGCTCTCATCCACGGCGTCGCATTCAGCAGCAGCCCAAAGTCCTTCGCAGTCCACGTAGCTGCCGTCTCGGACTACCAGACCAATGTCAACACCGAGAGGGAAATGATATTAGTGTTGCCGTAGCTCGGCTCGGCTTGGCGAGCCGACCGAGCTGAGCCTATTTGGAGCTGAGCCGAGCTGAGCCAGTGCAGTGCGGCTCTAGGTGGCTCAGCTCAGGCTCAAGCCAGCTCGAGCTCGGCTTAGCTGCGGCTTGGCCATCTTTTTTCTGTTCTTTGCTGCTGCCCTCGCTAGCCTCCCCAATGAGCTCCCCCGCATATTCGCAACTCAAGGCAGTTGTAATTTGCAGTAAATGTAGTTTTCTTGACCAGGGGGACGTCTCCAGTCACGGCACTAAATGAAAGCTTGTTCGGCACCGATTCTGGAAACACCCACGGCAGCTTGACGATTGCCCTTACTTCCAATCCTCTATGCGCTCCTCCTCGTCGTGAATAGATTGGATTGAGCTGGAAAGAAAATCCCCGCGGCGCCGACAATGGCCATAGCACACTCTGAATCCCTGACTGCTCGACTTCCTTCGACGTTATGTAGATACTCGCACCTTGATCTCACGGCGAAGACATTGAGGCACAATGGGCTTGCGTGGTTGGGGCAGACAGAGAGGCCGGGCAAGTAGTGTCATAAAATTCCAAAGTGTAGGACTTTGAATAGTGTTTTGCAACGCTGCGCATATTCAACGGCTCTGGCCAAAAGGAAATAAATTGAGCTATATACTACAGTGGATACGATATTGAAGCCAGCGTGCGAGATACGCACCCCATTGAATACTCGACCGTCCGAATGAGCCATGGTTCATGACCATTGGTAGGGACAATGGACAGCGCTGATAGACACGCCTACAGTGTATGATCCTGCGGCCCAACCTCACCCGCCACTCGAAGGCACAGGTACATCATCAAGACTTGCGGGTGCCAATTCGTCGAGTACGGCCTCGTTCTGGGACATGGGGGTTTGTCGGTGATTTGTGTGATGACTTGAAGTTGCTCATCGTCGGGGAGGGCGGGGTATGATGCGGGAATGGGAGGACACGACCTTCCTTGTCATGGCTGCTGAATGGGACCAGGGCTGCTAATGCACAACGGGTAGGGAAGACAGGAATGGATTAGCAAGAAGCCAGTAAAAAAAACATAGGTGACGCATGCGGACAGCCATAATCGACTCCATACTCGATAAACCCATGTATTCACGGTCGCCACACCCTGTGATGCGGTGCGGATTCGTAGGCTTCACGGTGACTGAAGCGCAAGTTGACCTCGGTGAGCTTGTAGGGAAACGAGCGGGGCGAGGTCGGGAAAGGTTCAGCAGCGTAATAAACGCGCTCGAACCCCGGGTACGAAGTAGATAGTAACCCGTATACGAGGCCTTCGAGGCGCCCCGTATGCGGAGAACAGTTGTACGCTTGTTCAGGCATGCAGGGGGTCTAACCGTGTAGGTGGTTCGCCTCGAGTACCA
>JARKIF010000135.1:0-87900 GCA_029378245.1 Roridomyces roridus | reverse complement strand
TGGATTCCCTCAGTTACCAGCACCTCGCACGGATCGCTCATTCCGATCCGCGAGCGGGTCGGCCCTCGTACCGGTACACACTCTGGCACACCAGCCTCTACATACCGGGATTGACATCGACAAGTTGTTCAGGGTTGCTGAGGAGAAGGAGAATTGTTTTGGGATAACATGTACGTCCACAACGGGTCTAAAATTGATCCCACTCTCTGTCTATGAATTCACTCAGCGATAAACTTCCAACGCGAATCCTTCCCCTGCCCACCCAGCCTCTTGACTCTCCCCTCGCCCTCGAGCTTCCTCAAATGGAGCGTCACCCCCCTCGCAGCAGGCTCCCAGACCGACGGGGGATGCTCCACATAAATTGTCTTGACGACCTCCCACGTCGTCCATTCAGCCTCCCCTGCAGGCCTCAGCGTCTTGAGAATCCCAACAATCTCAGCCTCCCTGGCGAGTCTGTGGTTGATATACGTCGTGATCACCCGCCGGCCATCCTCCACCACGGGTCCGTGGCCGGGGTACAAGATGGTGTAGCCAGGGAAATCGAGCATACGGCGGAGGCTCGAGATGTACGTTCCGAGGTCCTCGAAGACGGCTGTTCCGTGCCCGAGGACCGTGTCGGCGGTGTAGAGCGCACGATCGGAGGGGAGTAGAGGGCGAGCGAGTCTATTGTGTGGCCTGGGGTATGCAGGACGTGGATTTGTGAGGCGAGGATCGTCTTCGTGGAGGTCGTGGAAGGGCGAGCCTGCGGGCTGGGGTGTGTAAGACCCCGGGATGATGCGAGTTTATGACTCTTGGGTAAGAATGGTGCGTAGCGATTGGTGGCGCAGGGAACTTGTGTAGCCGAGGAGGGGCGAATAGAAGCGGAACCGTTTCGCTCGGTCCAAAGGCGTTGGAGAAGAATGAGGACACTGGGAAGGCCCCCGACGTGGTCGCCGTGCCAATGGGATATAACGATGTCGGAGATGTAGAGTTCGCCGACGTTCGAATGTGCCTCCAGTCTCTCGCAACGCGGATTCAAAAGAGCGGTGTATCCTGGTTTGCCTTCGCCCGTGTCGATTAGAGTGAAGGGTCGGTGTTGTCCGATGAGGTACGTGTTGGTTCCTTGGAAGATCGTGAGTTTACGGGAAAGAGACCTGCTCTCGACTCACCCTGGAGCGTAAATTTGCCGGGATTCTGGCAGAATTTGTACAACTGCGAAACGGTGAAGACTTGACATTACCTGGCCCAGGATCCGCACGACATTCTTGCTGAGCTGTTTGAGGGAGTGAGCGATGCCAATGATGGAGGTGGGCAGTAAATTACTCGGGATATAGAAGGGAGGACTGGTCTATCCATGGGGGTGCGGGTTGAGATGGTTCGGCTCACCGGCAACCGAGAAGCGGGACATGTGATTCCAACAATCGAATAGGGAAAGTTTTACTCACGGTTGCGAATGTTGTGTTCGCTTTTCCAATTGTAGACTCAAAGACGCACGAGTCCCTGTCTTGTGAATCTGAGACGCGGAGGCCGCAACTCGACAGGGATTCATGCGCCATGCACGGTCCAAGGCTGGGCTGGGGACTCACTCGTTCGAACCGAGACAGACATCATTGTCGTAGCCGAAGGAGTTTTTTGCTTTGAGACGTCGATTCTTAGTCCAAACGCGAGTACTGGCTGAACAGCGCGTAAGAAGAGAGTGAAATGATGATTGACGACGAACTTGAAACTTTTCAAACAGTTCCGCACAACTGAAGCTGAGTGTCTTTTCAGGCACGAAATTGAACTTGTTACTGGGACGATTCCAATCACATGAAGGCCTGTCGGTGACACGGTGCTTGTAGCACCCTGTCGAATGTGATTTGGATTCGTCTTCATTAATCTTCATTGCCGTTCGACTCGGGATCAGGCTTTGGGAGATGTCTGCGAGCGGTTCAATTGTTTTTTTGGCATCCGCCCAACCGAAGGTCCTCAACCCCGCGCGGTTGAAAATCAAGCTAGCAAACCGAGACTAGATAGTAGAGGTATACTTTCGGCCGGATCGAATTTACACTTATTTTATGATGGCCGATCGGCGTAATCATACACCGAAACTCTCAGGCAACTTGACTAAGTGTTGTACTCGTCCCAGACCTCGCTCGATCGAGTCAGAAATACAGAGGACTTGGAGCTTGAAGTCTTGAATTAGTTGGAGCTGCCTTCGTTCGACTCGGACTGGCTTGGTTTGTTGGTATCGATGAAATCTGATTTTTTCACTGCGGACAAGCCGAACTTCCAATCACTGTGCCGTGGCCAGGGATAAGCTAGGCTTGATTCCCATCGACCGGTGTGGTTCCGAGACGCCGCCGGATTTCCCCCGCTTTGCCGACGGCGTTCTCTGTAATTAATTTCCGTCCTTCACACAGAGGGAAAGTGACTGTTTGCCAGTGCTTGCAACCGAGTCCGTGTGCCAGTTGAAACTTGCACAAAGGACACGGCAAGAGAGACAGTAAGACAGAAACCAGAATTCCTTGCCTACAGAGGGCTACTGCATTCTCAGCCAAAACACGCCTTTACACGAGGCCAATCATACCGGCCGTCAGCCAAAGCTTCATAGGTCCGTGCGTCAACACCTTCGAGAACTGGACAATTACTATATATCTACATCCACTCCCGGAAACACGCACACCACACGACCCATGAGTTTCCTCTGCGCATGCCTCCCGATCCCTCGTAATCCAGGTGGTGGTGGCGTCCGACCTCTTCTTCTCGAGCGCCTCGTCTCCCTCTTCACCGGCGAAAAGCTTGCGGCATCGGAAGGAGTTGTTGCCCTCCCCACGATACTCAGGGACCCGCACCTCCGGGACATCCTAGCTCTCCTACTCGTCCTCCAACCGGACCATCACGGAAAGAGAGGAGGCGAAGACACGGACACGGACACCTTGTTCATCCCCCTCATAGCCAGCATCCTAAATCGCTCGCCGAGAGATGTGCAGGCAGCGCTGGACGACCGGAGAAAGTTGGCTCCCTACGTTGAGCGGCATGAGAACACTGTAGCGCTCAAGACCTTCGTTCGAGACCGTCTTGTGGAAAACGCCCATGCCAGTCTCAAGCGTAGGAAAGGTGAAATCGTGGACGTCGGGTACTACCATAGCGTAGTGGCCAGGTGGTGTCTCGGGACACGGTGGTCGGAGTATCCCTTGTAAGTTCCGAACCCGTTTCGTGCTTCACCTCGTTGAATGAACCCACGTGTAG
This sequence comes from Roridomyces roridus, assembly GCA_029378245.1. Lineage (NCBI taxonomy): Eukaryota > Fungi > Basidiomycota > Agaricomycetes > Agaricales > Mycenaceae > Roridomyces > Roridomyces roridus. The sequence goes on along the minus strand of JARKIF010000135.1, from coordinate 84,690 downwards.
AATATTGCTCTACGCAGCTGAACGTTGGGAGTACCACCTCACCCGCTCTACCCGCTCTGCAATTCTATATCGGGAAATCAGGGAATCGAGCTGGCCGCGCCGCTTGCAGGCGTATGAATACAAATGGTTGAAGAGTACCATCACTTGGTTGTGGGTGAGTCGTTTTTCATGTCGTTTCGTCAGTGCTGGAACTCGTATTGCTTTGCTAGGAAGGCGAGAGGGAGCAGGAAAGGGATCTCGCCATTGTGGAACTCGACGCTCATCTGGAGGAGATTGCAAGAAGAGTCAAAGGGGCGTAACGGATTGAAAGTTTATACATCTTGAATACTGCAGGAGTGTCGAGAAAGACATACAAGAGAACAGTCTTGTCGTCATCCGTAGTCACAATTCGTTTGATTTCCGTGAACGAGGTCAGATGTGAACTTGTCCCTGATTGTGATCATCGAGTGGCTGCCAAAGTAGTATACGGTGAGGACTCCACGTGGGCGGATGAGGATCGGTGATATGTACTGCCAGGTATCTAGAGTCGCCACAGCTGCCCGTGCGAGGCCTGTCAATTCCATTGTAACTTCGGGGAGCGTGTATTTGATTGCTTGGGATGGCGAGGTGTGCAAGAGGAAAGACAGAGAACGTGTCTATGAGGTGGTGGTGGTTGGGTGGTGGTGCGGGTGAAAGGAAAGCCTGTCACAACTGTCACAGCCATCAGGCAAATCACTGCAAATATTGATCCGGTTCAAGTTTGGTTCAAATTCATCCAAGTAAAGAGTACAGCTTCTTGAGACGCGGCTGGATATATTTGGACTGGCCCTCCAGCCTCTGTATCGCCGCATCTCTCTCGGAATTTAACCCCTCGGTCACCAATGGAGCATTTCGCAACCATTGTACAACCCAGGGCAGACATTTGTACGAGTGAGCTCGGAGGGGGGTCATGGAGGTGGCAAGGACGTGGTAGAGCTGGGGAGATGGCCGTGAGCGCGTTACGTGGTAGTGCCACTGCTCTGCGGCGTATAAAACGGCACTGTGGGCCAATGACCGATTTTAGTCAATATTCAAACAGGGAGGGAGAGGGAGCTCACAGTGGGTGGCTCGAAGTCCTGCTTAGAGCCCAGCTCGCGACGATACCGTGGTACTCCTGGATGTCTGCTCGACCGCCGTCCATCAACCACGATCGGATGTCGTCGCACAGAGCGATCTTCGTCCGCTCGCGTCTGACATGCTCTGCGATGTTGTCGACTTGGAGCACTGCATCAACCTCTTCGGCACCCCTTCCGAGTATCTCCGCCACCAATGATATAGCGGCCGATTCCGCCGGGTTGAGGACGAGTAGAATGCCGAGTACATCGCGCAAACAGTCGTTCTGTCGGATGGCATCAAGATTGGCGGACATGCTCGCGGGCCCGAGTCCAGTTATAGCTAAGCCGTTGTCAGACAGACATTCAGCGAAGTTCACAAGCGAGACTGACTGTGATTGTGATACTCGGTGTGGATTTGTTGGCTCCCAGACACGATGTTAATCGTCAAATTGCCGTAGACTGTCAAAGCGCCTGTACCGGCGGCGTGGGGAAGAAGTTGAAGTTGATTGAGGACGTTGAAGTTGAGCATGGTAGTATCCATCACAGATGGTCTACGGAATTGGGGAGGGTGCGGATGTTAGAGGAGAGTGAAGGTCGATGGCAATGATAAAACTTGGTTATTTGGATCTCCTCCGAGTCCGTGCTTGAGCCTCATGGGATTGCCCACAGGGTTGTAATTTCCACTGGACGTTATCACGCCACAATCGCTCAGCTGTTACTTGACTCAGCGTCGGGCACCTGATGCATATGTTTGGATGAAGGCACTCACCGAGGCCAGGTAGCCTCAGGCTATCGCGGTTTACACTCGATATCAATACCCAGGAGTTTCCGACTGACTTCGTCTCAGACGGAACCGTCAAAAATCTTCGCGGGATGCCACTGTAAAAATCCCTTCAACACACGCCTAATCCATGCCTGCAACACGTGTGGGATCCCGGATGAGCCTCGCGGTAGTCACTTATAGCCCCGGGTTCATTTCAACTTGCCGTAGCGCCGAACCCTGGTACGGATCAAAAAGTGATTGCAACCGGGGGCCGGCTGATTCAAATTTCAAGGAATCAACCAATGATGCGTTATATCCCACATTCACGGAGAGAAGACGCCTTGGTACAAGTAAAAATATTCAAGCGCGCAACACGGTAGAAATCCTGATAGTGAGTCCATGCCATCCAGCTGCCAACAGCCTTTCAATTTAACGCGTCGGACTTCCGGGAAGTCACTATTTAAACGCTCTCATCTTTTGAATAGCTTTTTGACCCTAGCTAGCAGCTTGCGCCCAGTTTCGCCAACCTTGGTCTTCGTAGTGGGTCTGGCGGCAGCTGGCAGAGTCAACTGAAACTAGTCAGTGAGCATGGGATCGCGACTCCAAAATGAACTTGCAGTCACAGCGTCTCTGCCTTGTAGAGTCATGAATTTACCGAAAACGTTCTTCTGCAAGGGTTTATTCAGCACCGGTTGCGTCGTCGCTCATTGAGAATCTCACACACATATTCTTCGTCATTTGGTGCAGGATATACGAGCAAGAACTTGGCAAATAAAAGGCAGGCATTGTCGTGAGTCTGGGCGTCTTGGAGTGCCTCCGTTCGGTAGACGTTTGCCAATTCACGACGGGGAAGGTCGGCCCAGAGCGTGTTCAGTGCGTTGTCGATGATGTTGTTAATTTCATTGCGGTCGTATGAAGCTGCTCTGTCCTGGAATCGCATGAGGCATCAGCTCGAGTAACAATAGAGCCAATGTCCTACGTTGTCGATCATTTCCCCCACCCTTTCTTTCAGCTTCCTAGCAGCGTAATGGAATCAGAAAGCGTCGAAATGGAAGAGGTAAACTGACTGTCGAGCCACCTCGAGTTCGGGGTGCTGAGGCGATACTTGCAAGGAGATGGGAAATCGTGCATCCATGGGTGCCAGTCAAAGCAAGCGGTGGCAAGTCGGTTCAAACGTTGGATATTGAAAAGTTGACCGCTTCCTTATATAGAGTTTTTTATACCTAGGCGCATCAAAATCCGGGCGTTGGACATTCTAAATCATTCAATCAGCAATCCAGCTGACACCGAATGAGGAAAGGAGCCATTACAGATATGGCAAAGGATGCTGCTGTAATTATTGCGATGTGACAACATTTCAAGGAGGCGATGATTTACTTAGCTTCGGTCGTGCAGCGACAATATCGATCGCACGGTGCTCGGTGACCAATCAAGCTCCCCCCGAATATCTCAACAACCAGGGGTCTGACCGGTCAAGGTGAAGCTGAGACGATGGTCTCCAGATTCAAACCTGAGCTCAAGACGCCGCATCTGTCAACAAACCAGGGAAGAGTTTGACGCATCCAATGAAATTGGACTCACGGAACAGAATTAGCCAGACAGTTGGGCTGCACTGGTTGTCGGCGATATTGTTGTATCAGTGGATTAACTGCGGGTATGTGAACGTCAGCGTACACTCTGACCTGGGCTGCGTCAAACCGGGCCCCGACATTCTACTTTTGCCCGGATGGTACATATTTAGTGGGCTCGGCGCTTGAGCCGCAGTCTGCCACCCACACAGCCCTCATTCGTGTTGGCATCGACGCCACTGCCCGCACGACGGGCGCCCAACATCTACGCCCTCGACTTAATGCCGGACAACGCGATACCAGACATGGCCGCCCCGCACATTGGAATCAGCTGACGAATTCCTCCAAGCCACGGTCCACTCTGCGGAGGAATCACCTCGCATGTTCGTCGAATTGGACGTATCAGACTTACATTGAGTTGTACGGATACTTCTCATCTTTCTGCCGCGCCGTCAACTCTCAACAACTCGCAGGACATTGTATCGTGCACTTCGCAGCTACAAGAATAAACTGACACCAGCTTATTCTCTGCGCTTCAAGAAAAAAAGACCAATAATGCACGCCTGCAAACACTCTCAAAAATACAATTGAAACGGGTACTGCTTGACTCACCCAAGAAAAAAAAAGAGAGCTAGTCCTCGGAATCCTCGAGCTCTGCAGAGAAGAAGCATACAATCGCCTCTTCCAGAACGCGCAACTCCCGCAGCCGTGCCGAAACAGCAGAGTCAATCTCCCGGAAGTGTCCTGCCATCCACCTGACCTTGCAGCCGAACATGGGGGAGTCTGATGAAGGTTCGGCTCGGCGAGAGAGTATCAAATCGAGAAAGACACTGTCGTCAAACTGAAGCCGGGAGTGGCACTTCAGCATCCGGAGATTCGGGATCAGTGGCGGCGACTGCGATCCAACGGGCGCGGTACTGAGCGTGAGTTTGGAGAGGAGGGAGTCGGTGATGAGATGATGGTCGACGCCGTAGTGCTTCCCGCCGCCATGAAACCCGGCGATGGTTTGATGGTCTCCGATGGAGAGACACTGTAAGGCCGGAAGGCCTGCCAAGCAGGCGAGGAGTTCTACCTCCGTGATGACCACCTGCTCCAACAGAAGGGACTTCAAGGTGGTCTGGAAGGAAGACCGATGGACGCAAGCCATGAACCCAATGTGCGGCCAGTAGATCTGATTACGAGGGAATTTTGTGGCGCAGAAGGAGAGCTCGCATAGGTGCGGCAGTGTGAGAGATCGGAGTATGTTGTTTAGGAAGAGAGTGCCATGCGCTGGAGCCAAATGTTCGGCGATCTGCATTAGGAGCTCGCCGATGTTTGACGTCGTGCTCGGCGGTTCGAAAGCAACGAATCGGCTGCTGTCCGTCCCGCTGTTCAAGACGAATTCGAAACGAGCCGTGGTTCCATGCAGCATACGGGACGTCGTTCGAGAGCTTTGGTCAATTTGTCTGCCGTGCTGAGTCTGCAATAAGACACGGATTGGAGCTGATCTAAAGGCGGGATGGTGAACATGGCCAGCGAGTCGCCCAAGATGAGCAAATCACGCAATTTGGGAGCAACTGCGAAGATTTCCACCCTATTCACAGTGTTTAAAGCAAAAAAAGCCAAGTCTTTCCAGTAAAGGTAGCTTTCCCGCTACTGAGGATAGAGGTTGAAAATCGGAAGAAGGAGAGCAGATGACTTGGGCATCTCTCCAGCGTTCCGAGTGATTGGCAAGGAGCGAGACTGCTCCAGGATCCCTACTGCGAATATATACAGTCAAAGGAGCAGTTCCACTGCGCTCGAGGAAAAGAGGCAGCAGGGCCATTGCTGTCTCGTGTGCGGCATTCTCGCCGATCGCGATGAAGTCCCAGAGGGTGGGGGTTCCGGTGACTATGTTATACCATCTCGCACAAACATGCAAGAGCCGGAAGAGAGGAATAATGGCTGTATCAAACGGACTGGGTTTGAGAAATGCGAAAATGCCAGCCAATAACTCCGGCGGCATGCGGCGAATCGGGGATAGAAGACTGCGATATTTGCTGAGATGCTCCTGCAGTTGCGCGCGTTCAGATGCCACGTCGTGAATCCATGCTGGAGGTGTCGAAAAGTCGTTTTTCGCATCTCGAGATTTCATCATCGTAGCGCCGCAGCTCGTCGGACAAGGCGAAATCGTGGCTGATATGTTGGAAGGTGGTTCATAGTACGACCGCAGCAGCGCGAGGATCTGCTCTGATTTCACAGCATCGGGAAGGAGTGGAGATGTGACCAAGGGCTCTTGTGCGCGAGGGTGGGGCATTGAGACTGGGAGCCGGGCCTGTACGGTGAGCAGGAGCCTCGAATAGTCCGTTTGGCGACTCACCTAGTGTCGGACCCTAGGCGCACGTCGGGCAAGGCACAAGGACGAGGGTGACGGGTGAAGGAGAGTGGTACGATTGTTTGTCGATCATGATCGATGTAAGTATGATCAACGATAGGATGCCGCTCAAATGCCGCGTCAACCCCAGTGAAAAGTCCGGTCGATCGCTAGGGATGGACAGGGATGAAATGCAGTCGGATAGCCGAGAGTCGATGATTCGGGATCGTTTGAGATGAAATGTGGGTACCCATCGGCAGGTGTGTGAACGATCCCAAACGATCCCAAACGATCCCTTTCCATCCACTCTTCGTGCCGCTGGTGTCGCAACGAGCATATGTTACATGTCACTCGTAATCTACCCTTTAAAATCCAGATTTTGCCCAGCGGACGAGCAACGAAACAATGTGCGGCAAGGACCACTCATTTATGATGCATGTTGCCGGACAATGCAGAGGTATTCCTGGTTTTGCTTTGAAATGCTGCTGTAAACATGTCTCAGAGGTACTGGGGTTGCTTTGAAGAATTGCATGGGGTCAAATGAACAGGGGATACCAGCTCTGGAGTTGAAAGTTTGGGTCTCAAGAGTTGTTCTCTTTGTCAAGAGGTAAGTCTGCATCAGATTATAAGTTTTCTCCCGCACGTGAGGTTCCCCGTTCGAGTCCTGTGGTGTCCGAAATTAAGCCAAGTTATTCACAATTAAGTAGTAAGTAGTACTGAGTGACGCTTTGAAGCTCCAAAAGTAAGCAAGTGACAGATGTATAGCAAAGAGCAACCAGTATTGGTAACAGTAACCGTAATAGTAAGGGAGTGCGGACAGGCAACTTTTTTCTAGCCGGTTTAATTTAAGTACTTGAAAGTTGAAACGTTGACTGCCAGAAGAGACAGCCAAAGAACCCAAACCATCTCTTTTGAACACCATTTTTGACCCAAAATGGCAGTGCCAAGCATGCCAAGCATGACAACCGCATTCCATCCCATTTGAAAGCCGTTAATATGAGAATTCTGTATCATATCTGGATGGATGGCGTTCCTTTGGGATGAAATGCCCCAAGCTGTCACGGAGCCCATTTCATCCCTATTCATCCCTAGCGATCGACCGGACTTTTCACTGGGCGTCAACACTGGTCCAGAAAGTACGACGAGATATTACTGGTAGATTACGAATATGATCCACGATTCTGCAGTTGTCGACAACATCATCCTTCCCGCTTCCCGAAAACTACCGTCATGAATAACCCAAGCCATCGTCCATAGAAGTGAAACGACGGCCTCTAAAGTCCGCCTCGTCCAGGAAACTCGAACGAATGTGATTGCGCCCTAATAGAATCCCTTTTCAGACACGAAAGTGAACCTCTTGAAAGAAAGAGCTCACAATTCAATGGAACGACACCCCCACTCAAACTCCTCCCCGCACATCAGTCAACACCGGCAGATATTCCCTCACTTTCACCCAAAGCCCACTATATTTGATCTCAACCCGATCCTGCTCCGTCTCATCATAATCCTGGCCCTCCACCCACCCCTCTTTGTCACACATAAGTATATCCGTGAGGTTGCAGAATATAGAGAGGTCGTGCGCTGCGGCTAGTGACGTCACGAAACTGGGGAACGCGCTGACGGTGAGACAAGGTAGAGGTTGTTTGTGGATGGGAACAGGGCGTGGCTGCGTGCGCAGTATGACGTGGCCTTCACAGTGGCAGGGTCGGGAACGGCGCTGCATCCAAGTTGAGCTCGAGCTCGCGGAGGTAGCGGTAGTGCTTCGCCAGGGTGTACAGACTAGCAAGGTCACCGACGGGAGGTGATCGTGCCGCCTGCATGGAGTCTCAGAAGCTCCATCTTGGGCCAGGCGCTGGCCAGCTCCTCCCATGAGGGCGTCGTCGAGGTTGTAGCCGTCAGTCGTCTCGATGGTGAGCTGACAAAACAAGTGAGACTTCGCAGCGCGTAGCCCGGAAGTATCTCGCCGTGCTCGCGATGGGCCTTGACTGACACGCAAATCTCGAGAGATTCGAGAGATTCCCGAGTACAGTGCTCGGAAAGCGCTGCGACTGTGCTCTCAACCAAAGGAACTGCCAGGTGGAAGGGGGAAATGGATGCAACAGAAGCCAAGGGTGTTCGTGTCCATGAACGAATGAACTCGGCGGTGGATTCCGTACGAGCCAGGGGCGCTGGATCGAGACGGAAACAGACTGGGGAAAAGATGCTGGTCGTGTAGACTCGAGCGGGGACGCTGCAGGATGGAATAGAGCTTGAGCTTTTCGCAAGCAAGCACTTGATGAGACACCCTGCTTGAGTTTGGTGAGACCACAGGATGTCCGGGCATGGTCGTGGAAGAGTGCTCGACGTCTGGCAAGCACCGCGAGCTGTTTTCGACCCATGTCGTTCCAACTGAGGGTCAAATGAGACACTATCAGCTGTACAATCTCCGGGATACGCAAGCACGATGCATCTCCCCGGCCGCGCCGGCTCTTCGTGGGCCTAGCCTGTCAAGCCACGTAGCATGTAGGCAAGGCTTCATCCAAGACACCCAGTCCTCCGCAGAGAAGACCTCCCGATTCTCCGGTCCAACATGAGCACCATTCTTGATGATGAACATCTTGGCAACGCACCTCTTGCGCCGCTTGAAAAAATTGCGCACCTCATTGACTTGGCAATCAATCCGAGCGTCTCGCCAGCGTGATGGTCGACGCCACGGCGGACGTTCCGGCAAACAATATCGAGAGCAGACGAAGAAACTCCTGGAACTCGACGTCGTCGGTCATGAAGGGAGGAAGTTGGGAGAAGAAAGAGGATTTGATGCATCAACAGGTGATTGACGTCGGCTGTTCAACGTGAAAAAGGGAAATGGGATCATGCAGGGTTCTACTAAGTATTGCGCGACATTCCCTGCGCTGGCTGCAATTGCACAAAGTTCCGAAGGCTCCAGCCTGTTCGAGTCTCAGCAGGTGCTCGACGGCTCTGACTAGCGCTGTAGTTACGTAATCACCGACGGCCGATCGTGATCCGAGCGACACTGCACCACTGGAAAGGGTCCATCACGAGAGTATTCCCACTTGAGCCAACTAGCGCCGAAATCCTGCGGCGGGACTGCGTCGGGCTCGTGAGGACGCGCACCCGCTCAGGGTCAACACCCATTGCGGCCAAATCATACGTGAGTACGGATTCAAACGGCTGGTTGGCGGCAGGAGGGTATGCCGAATCCAATAAGTTGACAACCCGCAGACCTCGTCGACGAGATGTCTTACTTTCAGACAGGGTGCATAATATCCCTCACAATATCGTCTGCCGGTACAAAAAAAATCAGCGTCCCGCGCAGAGCGTATCGAGATTCCCGGACGAACCGTAGAACGGCTGCGGGAACTCAGCCAGCATCACGCCTGGGGAAAACAAGGGCCGACTCACAGCGCTGATTACCACACCCTCGCCCGCTCCCGCCAGAGCCCAGACCGCCTGTGCAAGCACTAATACCCAGTACGGCAACAGAGTTGTCTTCTGAAAATATTTAAACGCCGATTAGAATGAATCAATCTCAGTTTACGCACTCGTGTCCGGGACTCTCGGATGAATATGGCATTGATATATTGGTTTCCACAGTATGTAGGCAGCGTCGATTTGATCAACGTCGCTCGGCACCTGAGGCCTGAGATGTTGTGTCCGGAGAGTGGTTCTCGGACGAGAAAAGTGCTAGAGGTTGATAACACTCAGAGAAGATGGCTGCCGGGAAGGGAAGCAATATAAGTACCTCATCAGGCGCGGGGTCAACAGTGAGTTTTCGCCGATGGAGAGGGTACAGCTTTCCGGATGCAATTCAGGGTCGTGGAATGGACTTAGGGGAGGCGCGCTGTGACGAGGGAATCAAGGCCTAGTCAAACGACTCGGAGGTTAGATGCCAACCTACTACGCGTGGGGCGCGGGGAAACCGAGACGTTTCAAGGCGCGGTCAGAAAGCGGCGGAAGATACGAGGCGCCCGCCGCATCCAAGGAGAAATAGATTGATGGCGAGCCGCTGCTGTTGAATTGGATTTTCGGAGCGGGGAAACGGTCAAGGGGATTGCCGTACCAAATCTTCAAATCCCTCTCGGGGCAACAGCGTGACCGCTCAGAAAAGTTGTTTCAGATGGGCCCAGTCCTCGGAATGTGGAGTCAGAGGGAAAGATTAGAGCAGGATCAATTGGAAGCGAGATGATTAGGAAATCATATCTGCGCAGCAGGGACCGAGACCCAAGGAGCAACAGTACCCCAAGAACGGGTCGACGAGACGGTGTATTTGAGCAGCAATTACACTTGATCACGAGACATCGCTGCGATGACGGCCCACAGAATCTGTTGTCATGTTCTGTGACGGTATTGTCTTGAGGCAAGAGCTTTGTAAGCAACTGTTAAAGAAGTGTAAACGCATGCGGACAATGCAGGGAGCGATGAGAAGAGGACCGGCTAGGGATATCCATTGGCTGTTTGGTTCTTCTGCGAAAAAATAGCCTAGAGATACCAGCACCGTTCGACGTAGGATGATGACGATGGTGCGGAAGAAAGAGTTGATTTCAAACTCCGACCCAAACAACCACACATTGACGCAGTGATGCAGTGATGCAGTGATGTCGTGGTCCCGAAGCTCCCCGAATGACGCTTGCTCCTGTGTGTCTCACTCACTCGCGCATGGAAGTAGGTAGGTGCCTGGCTTGCCCTCGAATGCTTGGCAACTGCCAACATTTGACACGCGGTGCGGATCCCCGGGTCCGGTGAGCACTGACTCGGTCGCAGGCTTCGCATAAAGCCTGCTGGCCAACATCTGAACATCATCCACTCTCCTCCTCATGCACGCTGAAACCACGCGCCTGAGCCTCCGAGAGCTCGCCCTCTCCGATACTCCCAACATCTACGCCCTCGACTCAATCCCGGACAACGCGCGATACCAGACCTGGCCGCCGCGCACACCGGAATCAGCGGACGAATTCGTACAAGTGGCGGTCAGCTGCTCGGAGGAGTCGCCTCGCACGTTCGTCGAATTGGCCGTATCAGTTGCAACAAACCCGAATAGTGCCGAAAAGACCGAGTTCATCGGCCGAGTCGGCGCGCACATCGACTCCAAAGAACAAACGGCGGAGTTGTGGTTCTCCTTCATGCCTCACGCGCAGGCAAGGGATACGCAACGGAGGCTGTTGGAGCCCTCATCGAGCTGCTTCGTGCGGCACGGAAAGGGCAAGAGGTGCCACATTTCAACCGCCTGCTCATCGAATGTGATCCGAGGAATACGGCTTCGCGGAGGCTGGCGGAGCGGGCGAGTTTTGTGATGCAGAGCTGTACGGAAAGGGCTTTCGAGTGCAAGGGCGAGTGGGTGGGGAGCATGGTGTTTGTACGGGATGCCGATTGAACTTCACAATGGATCGCTTGGCTCTGCTGTGACGCGGAACGCCCGTTCGACTCGGGGTCAGGCCCTTCGAAGTCTGCATAGCTGTCGCTTTCTGACATCGGAAACCTGGCGGGTGATCCATTCATACCAGAATCATTACGACCGCAGATAGCTGACTCTCCTCAAACGGAAGACCAACGACGAATCAGCACCTGAGGTTGTTTCATTAAACGGCCGTTCGACTCGGGTTCAACACCTTGCGTCGTTGTTTCTCGCTTTTTCCCCCAGCACCAGGTCTAATCGAAAGAAAAAAACTTCAATTTCATCCCCAGTCTCTCATTACTCTCTCGTAAACCACACCCCTGCTCTCCCCATCTTGGCATCCTGCTCCAAATCGTACGCCGTCCTCACCCCGGCCGCCCCAAACGGCACAGTCCGATACACGGCCTCCTCCGCCTTCATCCTCCTCTCCTCAACCCTATATTTCTCCCTCAACTCCTCCATATTCGTCTCCCCGCCCGCACTCCGATAAGCACGCTGCAACGCCCAAGTACTCCACCCAGACGAGCCTGATATCATCTGCCCGATTTTGAGGAAGGGAAACGCAGCGTAGAACGATGCCCACGCAGCGGCTGTAGCGGTAGCCGAGGCGCTCTTGAGGACGAGCTCGGGAATGATGGTGACGGGGGACGCTCCACGCGGTTGGGCGGAACGCAATGAGAGTGAGCCAATGCGGAATGTGGCCGTTGGTGCGAGCACCATGCCCTTTGCATTCTTGACGAGCAGCCTGAAGTACCCGTCTCCGGCTGCGACGGGTATGTGCACAAAAGCTGTCTCGAGGACACTGTGCTCAGGCTCTTGTGGTGCGAAGGCAGAGGTGAGGAACTCGCGGGTCTCGCGGTCGAATTGCGTTTTCCGGCTCGAGTCGACCTTGTCCCATTTACCCTCCGCGGCGGGCGTGACGTCGGTCTCCTTGCCTATCGTCCCACCAAGCCAGCCGCCAATCGTCCAGCCCAGCAACCCGGTGCGCCAGCCCCGGCGTTGCAGCGTGATCATGCGATCTTCAGGCAAGGGTTTGCTACCGAGCATGGATATGGGAACCACGGTGGAGACGCCTCGATAGTAAACCCATGGGCGGGTGTGCCGGACGGTAGAGTATGTGGAGCCAGGAGTGTAGCATGGTTCAGCGTCGTTGAGAGCGTGGAAGGTGGTGACGGTGGTTGATGCTGCACTGCGAGCGAGTTGGGTCGCTCGAGAGGGGGGAGAGTCTTCGCTGTGGGGTTTGCGGTGGGTCGACATGATGGGCGGGAGGAAGACGTGCGAAATGACATCATTGATGGCAATCGCGAGATAGGGGCTTCCCGAATGGTGACGAGTTGAAAGTTGGCTGTCAGCGAAGACACGTTCAGAAGCTCCGTCTGGCTTGCTCTGGATATTGGAGAAGTGGCTATGGTACAACGAGGTCGAGACCCACGCGGCACGAAGCATCTTCGGGTTTGAAGGGCGCGCGAGTACGCTAGAAGGAATCGGATCTCGAGGTTGATTCAATGGGAACCTCTGAGTCAGTCGACTCGACAAGTCCAGGAAAAGACCTCCGAAGACGCCCGGATAGAAGGCTTGACCGTTCAACATTGCATTGAATGGAGAGCGGTATTCTGAGAACGGACCTTACAGTCCGGACTCGGACGTCCGGGCTGCAAGATGGATAGGAGATGGAGGAAGGAAAGAAGACGGTGAATGCCAAGATGCATTCAGAGTCGGAACTTGAGGCTAGATCTTGACCAGCCAGCGAGAGAACAGCTTCCATTCCGCCAACATTGAATTTGTTGCTCAACCCGAACAAAATCCGCTCCAGTCTGCATCTCAATCAAATTAATCATTCCGTCCAAGTCAATAGGGAGGACTGTATGCTATTATAAGATGCTGTGTGGTAGATAGCAAGGGTACATACACAACATAGTTCAATATTTAATTTTGAACTTGAAGTCTATTCAAGTTTATAGTTATCGTCTCCGTCGATGACCGAGGCTGCAATTAAGGGATACTATTGCAAGTATGCATAGAACCGCACCCCGACCTACTGACGCTCATCATAGATTGAGATTGATGCTGATCCCCATCCGCCACCGAAGAGCGGGTGCATCCGCGAGCGGACGTTACCAGGGCCCGTATCTGACGATGCCAAATGCCATGGTGGTGGTGGTTGCGGCGTTGAGTGGTCTTGACGGCATAGCTGTCGAGCACGAGCACGAGCAATGCCGACAGACAGAAGGCCAAACGGACGGACTCTCTCGTCATCTTACCTCCCAGTCGACATCGCCCATGCCGCCGTCCTCCTCGCGCGCTCCCCCCTCGGGTCCACTCCCAGGCCAGGCGGCACAGGTACAGGCAACGGCCGCGGAGGGCGCTCCACCCTAGGTGTCCGCCGTCTTGCAGCAATGGGCGAACCAGCACTCATCGAGCTCGGATCTTTTGGTGATGGCACACCCTGGGGAATCTGGAGCTCCAGCCCTCGGGAAGGCCGCCTCGACGTCGTACTCGACGTGATCGGCTCCAAATCCAAGCCCTTGTCTTTGTTCGCATCGACCTCCGCCTCGGCAAAGTTTTCCGGGATGTACAGTTGCAAGCCCTGAATGTCGGTCTGTCCGGGTTACCAAGTCCATTAGCCGGGAGATCCAGGACAGGGATGCGAAAGAACGTACAGCGCGCCGAATCCTGATAATAGCATCCTTCGCGTGAAGCCCTTTGGCCTTGCCTAAATTCATTTCGGCATCTCCAGCAGCGGGCACGGGCATCTCGTCCAAGAGATTGTTCCACTCTTTACGCGCGATGAGACTAGGCGTAGCGGGGTGTAATCAGGGATCAGAAGATAGACCAATATAGTATGGGGACTCACGTTGAGATTAACGATATCGAGTAAAGCTTTCCTAGCGAAAAGTCCCAAATGAATTGACTAATACGCGGGGCTGGGTTAGAAGTCGACGCGGAGAATGGAATACGTACAGCGTGGTTTGCTGTAAATACATGTACTTGTTAGACGAGACTATATTTCTACGGGCGGAGAAAGAACCTGGATGATGAGAAACACCGAGACGTCCGCAATAGCCGCAAAGGACGTGATCATGCCCGTCTGCACAGTGAACAAGATAATTTTATCCGTGACGGAGTCCGTCTGCGTGTCGAACCCTGTTTGATTCTTCCACTAAACGACAGCCGAGAAATGAATGAACTCGGGGTGGAGTAAAGGGAAAGCCGACGAACGAGGAAATTCACGAGGAACGTGGTGATGAGTATGTCCGCAACGGCAGTGGTTGTCAGCCAGACCTTTTTTCGTTAGTTGTACTGCCGAGTCTGGTCTGGAGACTAAAGCGCCATACCGTAAGTTGAGGTATGAGGAGACCAAATTTGGCGAATTCGTGAACACGGGCCACGCCGATAGTCGCTGCCGTCGCTGCCGCTACACCCAGCGTCAGTCAGTCAAACATCGAATCAGCGGGGGGAGCGCACCGAGAGACACGAGCGCCAAGAAGCCTACAATTCCAGCCAGCCATCGGGATTTTGTGATGCGCCGGATGCGCCATGCGAAAAAGAGTTGCGTTGGGGTTGATATCAACGCCTGTGAAGCGAGCAAGAGGGTGAACAGGTAGAATTTACATACACGCCATCGCTTACAGTCACTACTGCATCTAAGGCCGCCCGTTAGCGCCGGAAACGTGTGTAAAGAGAAGTTGGACGTCGACGCACCGGCGGAAAGGACTGGAATGTGGGGCGTGAGATCTTGCCCTTGTACGAGAAAACCTGAAAGTACGCACAAAATGGAGATTGTTGAAGTGCGTTGGGGGAATCTACGGTCCGGTGAGAAATGCCTTGGAGGAAAAGCGAGTATAGAGACGGACCACGCAGCAGGACGAGTGGTTGGTAGATGAGCCCCACGTCAAAGATCGTGTTGATGACCTCCATAATAATCAAGTAATATATCTACGTCCGTCGTTGAGTGACTGCGCGTCCGGGCTTGTGCGCTGTACGTACGGTGTAGCGTATGGCGGGATGATCTCTGTCCGACGGGCCGTCAGAATTGGTAAGGGCGGGCGGTGTGGAGCACACGGACGTTTTGTAGAGTCGGAAATACGTGTAGACCTGCACAAGAAAGACCCCAAAGAGCATCACATTCAGGATGACGCCGAAGAAAAGCGGTGAGAAGCTGTCGGCAAGGAATCGAATCAGTGTGGGTTCCTCGCAGAAGTAGCGGAAGTACGCACGTGAGCTGAAAACTCGGGGCCCCCTCGCCCGCCGGGGGCGGGGAGTCAGCGCGAGGGAAGAGGAGGGCTGCCATTGCCATGGACAGCGAGGGACGGGTACGAGCGCGGCCGTGGGTGCGAGTATATGTAGATCACCGCACATCACCCCTTGAGACAGTTGCCAATCAACCTAACAGCCCCAACTGCCAATCACTGCGTCTCGCATCGCCGCTCGATGAACTTGGGATGTGCAGAGATCAGCGGCGCGGTCGTTTTTTGTCGAGAAGATTGACCGTTGTCAGAGTCGATTCTCAGCCGAGATGCCGAGAACCAAACATTGACCTTTCCGATCCACAAGTAATCAGCAACCATGCCTGCATGAGAAGGGTGCTCCTGACCAGGAGGGCTCCAAGTCAATTCCCTGTCTTCCAACTGTCTTCGTTGTCTGCATACGCAATATGGCGGATCACATCAGTGGTTGTTCAAAATAAGCTGGTAAGGCCGACAAGCGGCAAGGCCCGTGACCACTGGAACTTTGGTGCTGCTTGAGGCTCAGGTCACACACGCGAGTATTCTCGCTACGAACTGTCCCATTCACCCAAGAAACTAGATAGAATCTATGTACTTATTGACTGAGAATCTGTGATTGGATCGACGTCTTGGAAACAGCAAACGGGGCTTGAGTGCCGAAGTTGAACCAGGAACCTGGTTGTTGAAAAGGATGACTATATTCTGTGCAAGCCGATGTCATAGAGACGGCGCGTCAGTCGGGGTTTGTCTTGTAAGGAGAAGGAATAAAGCTGGTGCATACTGGGAAGCCTGAAGGACCTGTCTTTGATTCGTTACTACAAAAAAGAGCGCAGAGAACCTACTAACGATGAGTGATGAATTTATGATCTGGGATGAAATGGAGACATTGTTCGACAATTGAAGAAAATAGACGAACGCACTTGGATGGTTCTGAGTCTGCAACAATCGGCAAAGGCGAGAAGATGGTTGTGTATAGCAAACCTAGAGTTGCAGCAATGTCAACAACCGAATCTGGAAGAACAAATGAGGACGGAATCTGGGACAGTATTGCACACACATATGGCAGCGGACAGGTTGGAAAGATGTCCGACACTTGGCCGCTCCTCTGGCACCCTCGACCGCGCTGACGCGCCAGCAACAATGGTGTCAGACAGACAACTCTCCAGGGACCAGGGTGATTTGCACCGCAACTACTTCAAAGGTTTGGTGTCGACCTCCACACTCCGGATCCGTGAAGGAGAGGAAGGAGGAGTATTGTCCTCCTGCACATCGGGGCCCGGCCGGGCGGCCGGGGCGCCACAGCTGCGGGATTGACAGCCTCCTCTTCCTTAGAACGAAACGAGAGAATTAGGGATGGAAGCCGAGTAGACTTTGGGGCAGGCAGCGCAGGCGTTTTTTTCTTTTGACTTTTGACTCGGAGCCACTCCAGTGAGTTCATGTCGTGGCGATGTAGATTCCGATGTTGTTGACGTGTGATTCAGGCACACCGCTGCTTGAGACTTCTGACTTCAAGGCTGTGGCGGGCGGCTCGTCGACGTCGATTCTGGACGGCCTAGTCTCGCTGCCTCTCGCAGTGTTTTCTGTTGCCTAGGCTTGTCCGAAGAGTCGTGGGAAGAGAATTGTCGCGACGCCGTTGAGAAGGATAGCTATCAAGGGAGTTCGATTGAGATTCGACAACGGGTGGGCGCAGACTGGCATAGAGCCCCATTGGGCGAAGACACAGCGGAAGAACTTGAAGAAGAGAAAGAGCGCTTGAAAGAGCCGCCGCGTAAGCGCCGTCAGCTTACTCCACATGAATTTGGTCATCCGAATGCGGTGCTTCATGCCGTCTCCCGGCACCAGCCAAAACGATATGTGCTGAGTCAAAAGTGCTGAAAAACAGCAGTTTACTGCCAGAGCTGTCAAAACCTGCTCGCTATAAGGATGTAGGGCCGACAAGCGGCAAGGCCCGCTACCGGGGTTTCTTTGGCTGTTCACTTCCATCCTGGTGGTTCGCATTACAATGTTTGCACACGCGAACGAGGAGGAAAAACCAAGTATGTTACAATGATAGTAATGAACAAGTGGCGGGGCGTTAGTAAATACGAAAACCCCGTTAAAAGGAGTTAGACGAGGCATTCTGATTCTGACGCATTCAAGCCTCAAGCAGGCGGCGCTCGTCCGTGCGACGCTTCGGGACGCACTCCCTCGCGCCTCCCATAATTCTCTTCAAAGGAATTTGAATGCCCAGAGCACTAGCTGAGCTCACGGTACTGATGAGTATAGCTAAATAGCTGGTGAGCTCTGGACACTGGGGGTCTTCGGTCCCTTAATCAGGTTTTCCGCCTTCATCTCCTCGGCCGCACCGACCGCCCTCTCCGCAGCCCGCTCCTTCAAGAACTTGGGACAGCTTCCTGTTTGGAGTCGCCGGCACTCTTTGTCTTCGAGTTTGATTCCTGAGAATGGGCATCTCCGCTTGTTGGAACGAATAAAATAAATGCGGGCAATAGAACTTGATTGCTGGATAGGCTGGAGCTCTACCTTGACGATGACAAAATCCGGGCATGCAGAGTTGGTCTTCATCTTCATCTTCACATCCAGGAAGTAGAGCTGCGGTCATCGGCGTTCTCAACGAAGAGCGGGGTGACAAAGCGAGAGCGGCTGTCACGCGCTGATCTATTTGCGCACGTGACAACGCCAAACAAACCAGATAAGCATTGGCGCCGTACAGCGCTAAAGTCCTGGGAACCCCGTCTCGATCGGATTGAGGAAGAAGCCGAGGAAGACATTATTTAAAGACGTGGGACAGTTTCATATTTATGAACGACAGCGTGGATGAGGGAAGGAGTTTTCGATCAGTGAACTGTCAGATCATGACAGGCTTCTATGATGAACACGGTGTAGACATGAAAATAGGAGACGACAACGGTGCAGGACAATAGTGCATGTCGGAAGCCAGGACAATTAGTGTAGCATCGTAGATCTATTCCTCATAGTATAAAAGCAGTAGCTAGTCGTCGTATTCTGTACCCTCTCCTAGACTTTTATTCAGTTCATTTTACGAGCTTTAGTAGCGCACTACCCAATCCACAGCATCTTACCGCTGTTGGACGCGTGAAACAAGTCTTGTCGTGACATAATAAAAGTCTACCCTCATACCGCTCTTACCTCCCCCCGACATATCCTTTCCATACGCCTCGGCGTCCCTCCCCCACTACTTGGATTCTCGTAATTGAAGATCCACTCATACCACAAGCGTCACGTCGTTAAATCGCGACGTTAAACAAGCGCCAATCTCTGGTCGAACTATTTTGATAGACAGTCGCTGTGCTACGGGAAACGTTGAGTCCGTCCCCGCACAATAGCAGACGTTGGCGTTCGGGTGGCAATCTTCGGAGAGTACCCTCGCGCAGATACCGGGAGAGTCGTAGAAGGCCCGGGTCTGTTCTATCGGCAAGCGTTCCGACCGAGAAACCCACCACCGGCTTCGTGCCGCTCCTACCCAAGCCGCGACGGCGTTTCGCGCACCATCATCCTCCTCTTCCGGCACCTCTAGCCGTGAAGCCCGTTCCGTAGCGGACCAACTCTTGGCCGCTTCCGCCACCACCCACCACACCTTCCACACCGCCACCCCTGCCATGTCCCATCACGGCAGCCCCATCCACTATGACCAGCCTCAGGCTGTCTACTCCCCCCAAATTACCCATCCCGCCCTCCTACCCGCTCTCCCCCTCGCCCTCTTCCTACCCGACCCGACTCCATCCCCGCCCAGCATGGCCTGACTGAGTTACTTCAGGCCCTCCCCCCACGCCCGGCACCAGCAAAGATGACGCTGGCCCGGATGCCCCCGCCGTTTGACGGCAACGACAAATCCAAGTGGGAAACTTGGATCGACAACGTCACGACTTACCTCATGGCGTATGAACACGATTTCGATTCGGATCATAGACGAATCTTTTTCGTGCTCTCGTTGCTGGGCGACGAGAAGAGTAGTGCGTGTCCGGCCGGAAACTGGTCACGCAATTGGAAGGCGAAACACTTTCGCCTTGATCAACCCCGTCCCTCCTTTGCGGAGTTTATGACGGAGTTGGAGTCGACGTTCGCGGATCAGAATGTCAAGGAGACGGCGCTGTTGCGCCTGATGAACACTCGGCAGGGAACGTCCACCCTGGCCGACTTCCTCCAGTCGTTCGAGCTGAACGCGGAGCAGGCGGGCTACGCGCCCGGAAATGTGCTGCACGACACCTTTTTGTGCCAAGCACTGGAAATCCTGGTCTCGGACCAGGTACGCAAACAGCTGTACGCTGGTGGCGTCGAGATCCCGGGGACCTACCCCGGATTGAAAAACCGGTTGATGACGATCAACGGCATCATTGAGCGCGGGAAGCTCATCAACTCTCGCTGGGGAGCGGGAGGTGGAATGTTTTGGACGCCGGCGCAACAGCAGCCGCCGCCCAAATTCCCCAAGGCCACGGCACTGGTGCCGCCGCCTAGACCTCAGGGGACAGCCCCCCATCTAGCCACTCGGGTCACTCCCGGAAACCCGGCACCGATGGATGTGGACCGAACGCGGCAGGCCGCGTTCAAATGCTATAATTGTGGCAAGGAGGGCCACATGAAGCGGGAGTGCCCGGAGCCTCCCAAGAAGCGTTTTAATATCCGGTCGATCAAGACCGATGATTATTCTCAGGAGGATCTGCAGGCGTTGGCCACGATCCTCCGTGAGAAGGGTTTTTGCTAGGGCGCCCGGTCAAGGCCGAACCGGTGTGCCCTCCTGTATCTATTATCCATGGACAGTTTACGCCGCTAGAGGCGGATACGGACAGCACGAACAATGTGCAAAATAGTGTACCTGTAAATTATGTAGAAAAAACTAGCCTACAACGTAGTATACAAGAATTTCTTGTAGGCGAAGTAGAAAAGCCACAAAAAATACGTATTTTGGAGAATCAGAACCGGAAACGTAACTTAAAGAATCGACGCATGGATGACGAGAACAAGCGCTGGAGCGCTTTTAAAAAGGCCCCTGGAACCCAAACCAGTGATAAAAATGGTGAGAAGAAAAAGGGCGACGATGTCGCGGAGGCTCAATCCTTGAAAGAGGAGGTAGCGCCTAAGCATACACGGGTGCCGTTCGGTCTCAGGAAGAAAGAGGCTGCACAATGGCTGGCACGCCGTGCTATGGGAGAGACGGAACAACGCCTAGCTCAGGAGCTGCGTGAGTTCCAAAGGCAACGTGTCCACCATGAGATGTTGGTGGCAGTCCAGCTGGAAGCACTGGACACGGGGAAAACACGTTCCATTCGTGCGTTGCTGGACAACGGGTGTACCACCACGTGCATGGACAGGGACTATGCCAAGGCCGAAGGCTTCGAGCTTAAAAAACTCGACATGCCGATTGTGGCCAGGAATGCCGACGGGACCGAGAACACGAAAGGCAAGATCACCCATTACGTGGAGATGATCATGTCTATTGGCCCGCATGTCGAAAGACAGAAGTTCCTGATCACGGGCTTAGGCAAAGCACGTGTATTTATTGGGTACGACTGGTTGTTTAAACACAACCCAGAGATCAACTGGCAGGACCAGACAATGAAGTTCAGCCGATGTCCGGCTGAGTGTGGCATGACCGGACTGGAAGCCGGAAAAGGTGTCACACGGGAGGAAGCGGTGGAAGAAGGCGAGTCGATCCTACTGGTCGACTTTGCGCCTGTTGTGGAGCTGCGGAGCAAGGCAACGCAGGCACAGCAGATGGCCGAACAGGCTTCGGCAGAAAAAGAGAAATTGACGGAAGACAAGATCCCGGAGCAATACCGGGAGTACGTCAAGGTTTTCGCAAAAGAGTCTTTTGACTCATTGCCGGAGAAACGGCCTTGGGACCATGCGATCGAGTTAAAGCCCGGATCAAAGGCTGTCGATTGCAAGATCTATCCACTCTCGTTGGGCGAACAAGAAAAGCTGAACGAGTTTCTTGAAGAGAATCTCAAGAGTGGACGGATCAGACCATCCAAGTCGCCGATGGCCTCGGCATTTTTCTTTATTAAAAGAAGGATGGGTCCCTTCGACCGGTACAGGATTACCGGAAGCTCAACGAGATGACGGTGAAGAACAAGTACCCGTTGCCTCTAATCTCGGAGCTGGTCAACAAACTCCGAGGAGCAAGATTCTTCTCCAAGCTTGACATACGTTGGGGTTACAACAACGTACGGATCAAAGAAGGAGATGAGTGGAAAGCGGCTTTTCGGACCAATCGGGGATTGTTCGAGCCGCTCGTGATGTTCTTTGGGTTGACCAATTCACCGGCCACGTTCCAAACGATGATGAACGACATTCTTCGGGATCTCATCAACGAGGGCCATGTGATCGTCTACCTGGATGACATCTTAATTTACACGGACTCCCTAGAGGAGCATAGACGGATTGTGTCACGCGTCCTGGAGACGTTAGAGAAGAATAAATTATTCTTGAAACCCGAGAAATGTGAATTCGAGAAGACGGAGATCGAATACCTTGGGGTAATTATTTCCCACAACTCCATGCGGATGGACCCGGTGAAAATCAAAGGGATCATGGAGTGGCCCATGCCAAAGAACGTCAAGCAAGTGCAGGCGTTCCTGGGCTTTGTTAACTTTTATCGGTGATTTGTCCGCGGCTTTGCCGACATTGCCAGGCCCCTCACTAAGCTGACGGGGAAGGTCGCGTGGTCCTGGGGACCGGAACAGGAGGCGGCGATCAACAAGTTGAAGGAACGGATCGCAGAGGATGTCGTATTGGCTTTGCCAACGGACGACGGGGAATATCGGCTTGAGGCCGATGCATCGGACGGAGCAGTTGGAGCAGTGCTCAGCCAACTCCAGGAAGGAGTGTGGAGGCCTGTCGCTTTCATGTCTCACGGCATGAGCGACACCGAAAGGAATTACGAGATCTATGACAAAGAGATGCTCGCAATCATGCTCGCTCTTGATGAGTGGAGGCAATTCCTACTCGGTGCAAGGCACACGTTCGAGGTTCTGACGGATCACAAGAACCTCCAGTACTTCAAAAAGCTGCAGAAAATCAATCGTCGGCAGGCACGATGGATCATCGAGTTGTCGCAGTACGACTTCTCGTTACGGCACCGGCCCGGAGCTTTGAATAAGCAGGCCGATTTATTATCCCGCAGGGCGGATCATGACCAGGGGAAGGAAGATAATCAGGAAATTGTCTTGCTTAAACCCGAATATTTCCGAGCGCAGGAGATCACGCTCGAAGGCGTCGAGAAGGATCTTTTGGAAGAGATCCGAGCGGAACGCAAAAGGGACGGCAGCGTTAGGTCTGCCTTATTGAAGAAACTCCCTAGATGGGAGGAGGAGGATGGCATTGTTTATTACAATGGCCTTATTTACGTTCCGCATAACACGGAACTTAGAAATAAAATTATTGGACTCCATCACGATCCGGCGATCGTGGGACACCCTGGAGGGAACCGGACCCAGGAACTCGTTGAACGAAACTACTGGTGGCCGAAGCTCGGCAACAACGTTTCCGAGTATGTAAAGTCGTGCGAAGCGTGTCAGAGGTCACGAGTTCTTCGACACAAGCAGGGCAAGCTGAACCCGCACAAGATTGCGGAAGGCCCCTGGCAGATCATTTCGATGGACTTGATCGGGCCGTTGCCGATAAGCAACGGCCACAATGCTATTCAAGTCTGGGTCGACACGTTCAGCAAAATGATTCACGTGGAGCCCACGACCATGGAAATCACGGCTGAAGGAGTTGCGCGTTTGACACGCGACCGCGTGATTAGATATCACGGGGTACCTCGAAAGATCATCTCGGATCGGGATCCGAGATATGTAGGAGGCTTTATGAGGGAGCTCAATAAGATCCTAGGGATCGAAATGAACCCAAGTACGGCACACCATCCGATAACCGACGGGCAGACGGAACGGATGAACCAGGAGATCGAGAAGTATCTCCGGATATTTATCAATTATCACCAAACGGACTGGGCCGAATGGCTCTCCCTGGCGGAGTTCTGTTACAACGACAAGGCCAGTTCGGCAACGAAGGCCTCGCCGTTTTATTTAAACACTGGCTATCACCCTTGGAAAGGGATTGAGAATGCCGTGGAGACGAGGAACGAGGCTGCCGACGAGTTCGGCAAGAAAATGAAAAAGATCCGCGATGAGGCGACCGCGGCATTAGAAAAAACACAGAAAACGATGGAAAAATCATACAATTTACGACGGCGACCAGCGCCGGTATTTAAAAAGGGAGACAAGGTCTGGATCGAGGCGACGAACATTCAGACGGATAGACCCTCGAAGAAGCTGGGAGATAGGAGGCTCGGACCGTACGAAGTCCTGGAGAAAGTCGGAGCATCTTCCTATAGGTTGAAATTGCCGAGCACGGACAAGTCACATCCGGTGTTCAACGAGGCGATTCTCACACCGTATACGGAACCGCCCGAGAATCGAAGGGAGAAGCGGCCGCCGCCGAAGATCATATCCGGTGAGGAGGAATATGAGGTGGAGGAGATACTTAAACACCGCAAGATGGGACGCGGTTTTCAATATTTAATAAAGTGGAAGAACTATCCGATGGGAGAAAGGACGTGGGAACCATCGCGTAACTTGACGCATGTGAAGAAGCTGTTGGATAAATATAACAGGGAACACAGCATTGACGTCAGGGCGCTACCCACGCTCCCGGCTGGATTTTGGGACGGCGAATGCAAAAGATTCGTCCCAAAGATGGAATTCCAACCATATTTAAAGAAGAAATTATTTATTCACGATGAAAATCGTTTTGTCGACATCGACGAGGACGTCGATCCTAGAGAGGGGGTAATGTCACGCGCTGATCTATTTGCGCACGTGACAACGCCAAACAAACCAGATAAGCATTGGCGCCGTACAGCGCTAAAGTCCTGGGAACCCCGTCTCGATCGGATTGAGGAAGAAGCCGAGGAAGACATTATTTAAAGACGTGGGACAGTTTCATATTTATGAACGACAGCGTGGATGAGGGAAGGAGTTTTCGATCAGTGAACTGTCAGATCATGACAGGCTTCTATGATGAACACGGTGTAGACATGACAATAGGAGACGACAACGGTGCAGGACAATAGTGCATGTCGGAAGCCAGGACAATTAGTGTAGCATCGTAGATCTATTCCTCATAGTATAAAAGCAGTAGCTAGTCGTCGTATTCTGTACCCTCTCCTAGACTTTTATTCAGTTCATTTTACGAGCTTTAGTAGCGCACTACCCAATCCACAGCATCTTACCGCTGTTGGACGCGTGAAACAAGTCTTGTCGTGACAGCGGCGGACAAAAAGGTTCCAAAACAATCCATTCCCGAGTCCAGCACAGCAATCAGCGAATATATATATACACTGAGCCAGTATCACGGTAGAGATTGATGGAAAGGGTTGGAAAGACTGGCAGGAGGTTTTCTGGCCAAAGAATGGGTATGGATGGACGGGGTTCAGCGAACCGAAAGGTTGCAGGCGTCGACACTTACCTGGTTCTCGGAGCTCGGCAACCTCGCGAAGACCTCGCTGTTAGGTAGTTCTTGCACCGATCTCCCGCGTTCTGTGAGAGGGTCAGCGGTCAGAATATTGTCAAAGCAAATAGCCATACCACAGATCTAAGCCGTGACCGCCCGAGGTCGAGACTCCAACGCAAAGGTTGCCAAGTGAGGGATGGGAGTGCGGACATATTATGTGTGCACTGCAGGCGTGTTCTCCAATCATTGTGTTAGACAGCCTAGCATGAGATTCAAGGAGCGACGGAGAACAAAAGATGTAAAACGCACTTGCATTGGCCCTGAGCAATTGTCTTCCAGGGAGCAGGCCACGGCTCACGGCATAATGATTCTTCGTCGTCTTTAGGTTGGATAGCCCGAGCTGTATGCCGCCGTACTATGTCAGATCTGCCATCTCACGCACGCGCCTCAACGATTCCGCTGTCTTGGCCATCCCTCGATAACATGTGCGGCCTCGTCTTGCCCCTTGGACCAGAGTTGCAGCCTGACACGGCGAGCATGTGCCAGAGAGCTGAAGGATGTCTTCTTTTCAACGTCGGATTCGCAAGAAGGTATCCCAGTTGTTGATGTCAAGTCCACTGGGCGACGAGCGAGACTCGGAGCGATCGATTGGATTCAAACTGCAAAGCAATACCTAGTTATATGAGGAGACAGAAAGGCCACGGTGGCGGATTGAGGGTTTCCAGCGAAGGCGCGAAGGGCAAGGTCTAGGTGGAGAGGAAATGACGATGATGATGTTGTTTACGCAAACCATTGTTCGTCAGCAGGTCACAAGACACAAGCCGATCCGTGCCGAGAAACCGGCATTCCTGCAGCTCCAGCCAAAATGTGCTTGTGACTAAAGCTGCTGACGAAAAGTGTGATTTACCGACTGTGCTGTCAAAAGGTACTCCCTATAAGAAACCCTTACCTAACGGTAGCGGGAATATAGAAACCCTTACCTAACGGTCACGGGAATTGTATCCGGCCAGATCCGGCCCGCTCGGTCTTATCTTTATCTCAATCTCAAAGACGACGTGGACCGCGTTGGAGACCCGAGACTTTTTTTTTACCTGAGGCGCAGGGAAATGAAGCTTCCTTGGAATGATAGCAGAAATTGAGAAGAGATGGGCTCGGCCTTGTGCCTCGTTGACCCTGACTCCGATTTATTTCGAAACCGGCAGAAGCGAAATGAGGCTGCCATCGCCGACACGCATCTGACTGCCATTGCCCATTGCCCCGCTATTGCCCATCCCCATCGCCATGGGCTGCCCGTGCTGGATTCTCACCAACTCGAGCTTCTTATCCATCATCTCCCGCTCGTGCGCGCGCCCAAGCTCTGCCTCCTCCCGCTGAAACTGGCGCGCCGCCTCCGCCTCCTTGAATCGTGCTGCCCGCTCTGCTGCCTCCTGCGTCGCCTTCTGGCCGAGCTTCATCTTGGTGACAGACAGTAGCATGTCCGACTGCTTGGCGTTGATGTCCTCGATGGCGGAGAGCATGTTGTTGCGACGTTTCTGACCTGATGAAAAGATAAGTAGAGACGAGGAGGGTGTGTGTGGGACCCATACCTGCGTTCTGAACCGGTCCCTTCGTCTCGGTCTTCGTCTCCACCTTGGTCTTGGCTGGGACAGTGGTAGTGGCAGCTTTTTTTGGGATGGGTGTGGCCACGATGTCGTCGGAGCCAAAGAGGGCAGCGACGGGGGGAAGAGACGTGCCACGCTCCGAGGACTCCAGCTCGTCGTCGTCAGCATCCGAGTCGTTGATCTCGAGGAGGTTTTCGGTGGAAGGGGTCGACGACTGGCGGAGGAGAATGCTGAGGTCGGAATCGAGGGCGGTCCCGCTGTTGGAGCACGCGGACTTGTCGTACACGGGGCTACTGGCGAGCAGCGCATGGAGCCGCTTGTACTCGGGACACATCCCAAGCACCTGGTCTGCGAGAGTCAGCACTGAGAGGAGGTGCACAAGAAAGACGACACACCCCAGATGTTTCTGAAGTTCCCGGCCAGCTCATCTTCCCTGTCATCCATGACAATACCGCTCCCCGTCTCGCCAAGGAGCTTCTGGCATTTGACGAACTTGGTACGAAGCCTGCATCCGAATCAGGTGTGAGTAATCAGCCAGGTAGAGCGTACGATGTCGACGCACCGACCGATACGATTGCGGATGACTGGGAAGAGCCTCTCCGCGTCGAATTCCGCCCACCGCCCGCTCGGATCCTTCTGGAGCACCTCGACAGCGATCTCCTTAAACCACGCCGTCTGCGTCTTCTCGTCATGCTCGCCGGCATCCTCCCCCGTCCCTTTCGACATGTTGAGCGAGGTGCGGCATCTCTCCCGAGGCTCGATGAACCCGAGAATCTTTTGCGTGAGGTGCGGCTCGTTTTTCCACCTAGATGCCGTCAGAAGTCAGAAGAGGGTGTGAAAAGAAGACGTACTTGGGGGACGGCACGGGGACCTCCGGTTCCTTTTCGGCCTTTACCTTGGCAGCTGCCAGCGGGACGTCTTCGGCAGCAGCAGCCTTGCGTCCGCGTTTGGCCTTGGGCTGGTCCACAACGTCCGGCTGCGGCACCGAGTCCTTGCGCGGACGACCACGCTTTTTGGCTACTTTGGTCTCGGCCGCGCTGATTTGTGCTTGGAGACCCTCGATGGTCATGTCCTTTGCTTTTTTCTTGGGGGCCATCAAGGAGATGATGATGTAGAGCGGAGGATTCGATCGAGCGCACGGCTTGAAGACGCGTGCAAATAGGGATGTCACGGGGTCTGTTTCAAAGTGAATAAATAAATGAAACAGCCCTCGACCTTGTTTCACTTCTTTTTTCTTATTCACTTTCGTTGCCAAATTTGGAAGGTGAAAAATGCGAATGAAATAAAGTGAATAATCGAGTGAAAAATCTAACTTTGAAAACCCCTAATATGTCGCCAGCGCTCAACTTCGTGCCGTGCTGCCCGGAATACGTCCAAGAGCTCCGTTGCGGCGTCCGACTTGGGCAGCGATCTCGGAATGGCTCGGCTTCGCAAGATTGTATCCACAGTTGATCCGTAGAGGAGCAATATTCTCATCTGAGCTCAAGGACACTGGAGATGACATGAGATGACCCGGGACTGCCGTAACCTGAAGTCGATTTCCATTCGTCAAGGAAATGAAGCTTCCTTGGAATGATAGCAAAAATTCAGATGAGATGGGCCTCGGCCTGTTGCGATGGAGGTCCCGGGCTCGGGCGCCATCGACCCTGAGGCCCAATGAAGCTTGCTTCCCATTTTCATTTCACAACCTCCAGAAGCAAATGCTCATCTCCGTGCCGTGTTTCCCGGAATGCGGCAAAGAACTCCCTCGACCTGTCGGAATTGCTCGGCTTCGGACCTTCGGAAACCCCGGTGTCCAAGCATTTGAACGTTTCATGTACCGGCCCTCGCATCGTGTCTCCAATAGGTCTGGTACTTGTACATTCAACCGAAACTATATACGCCCAGCGATTTTTTGGAGTTCAACTTGCAGGCCGGTACCTGCAATGATTGGTACCGACACGTAGATCAGGAGTCAGTGGAGACCCGATCTTTACATTGACATTGAAAAACAAGCTAGTAAACTCGGAGCCGTCTTTACCCGGCCTTATCTTTACTATGCGATGAATGCAGCACTGAGATAAGTAATTGAGTCTGGGCTTCATTTACAACCGAACCCGACGTCCACCGAGACGTCGTTAATCGTACCCTGTGGCGCTGGAGGTCGAGCACGCAATATTATCAAGTTTCTCGCACGTCTGTTCTCAATTTCAATATCCAACGGCGTTTCTTTTCACTCAGTTCGGCGGCTTCCGTCGTGCATAATACGATAATTGGTTCGCCGGATCGATCTCTTCATTACTTCGGGCCTGGGATGCCTGACTGCTAATCCTCTCACCTTAGCACCATTAGATTCCCAACCGAGCAGCGTGAGAGTTGCGTTTGCCGTTAATCATCTCCCGGAGCGGTAGAACCCGGCCGACCCTCGGTTTCTGGGGGATAGCCGAAGTCAGCCATTTATCGTGCAGTCAAATTGTTTTGAATTCGGGCCAGGGGTACATGCACATGACAGCGGCTGGGTCAGGTGGTGTTGGGGAGCCGGCGCAAATCAGTGCCCGTGCCGGTAGAATCCCGAAATACGTCGGACGCAGGGATGTCGGAGAAATTTTGACGCTCCGAGTCTGCTCCTCAAGAGCCCCCGTGTTAGGCGGGATCGCCAAGGAGAAATAAGTTCCTCATAAGTACTGAGCGCCTCTGTGGAAGGGAAACCAATCAGTGATGACGCAGCGGCTGTTGGACGTTGAACTCTGATTAACATCACTGTGTTCAACTCCTAAATTACTTTTCCCGGATAACCGGGAGCATCTCTATATCTCTGCACGGACGGGGGACACCTGGAATGAATGGATTGCACAAACATTACGAACGCTGACGCTGCCAGAACCCGTGACCGAAAACGTTGTACTTGGCCTGATGGGCGGTTGAACGGACTTGCGAAAGGAAGAATTCAAGCAGGCTAAACGAGCTTGTAGCCGCGCCCAATATGCGGTGCCAAGGATCACCGCACTCTCCAAAAGAAGAAGGAAAATTAGGCACGCGGCAAAGAGTCTTGGACAGCGGCTGTCCTAGTGTAATTTTAAGCCCGGATTGAGCCCGGATCGTTGGATGGTGCACTGACAGACAATGGGAGCTGGTGATTGTCAGGGCCGCAAGGAACCAGGACCCCCACGACCGGAAAACTAACCCAAAATGCCTGCCGTACGCCCGGAAGGCAGAAAATTAAACGAGAACACCAACACCAGAACAGCCATTGCCGTGACACCGCCCCACGTGGAGCCACGTATGCACGATTCCCTCGGGCGCGTTCCGTGGCTAGCGGAAAGAGTCAAGTTACTTTGGCTTGGGCAGGCTTGGGCTGGGTGCCAGCAGTGCCGTTTGTGGAGTGCGAGCGGCGCCTGTGGTCATGGCCATTACGCCGCTGAGGTTATCTCGGCTTCCAAACAGAAGGGGACCCACAGTCTAGAGAAGAAGATATGCAGCGGGCGCCCACGGCGCGGCCTCCCACGGTGAAGAAGCCCATGCGGAATGTCCCGACCAAGACTCGGCCGCGCTCGGTGATGATGTGTCGTGATTGGCAGACAAACTGCGGCTGGGTTTCCCCCTGCGATTTTCACCCACGGAGATGCCGAGTTGGATGAAAATTGCTTGTTATAGATCACCGCTCTGACCAATGAAACGCCCCCTCAAATAGGCGCTATATACTTGCAGGTGTTGAACCCATTTGGAGTGCTGTATATTTCCGAGGTTTTGTTGAGTCGCTGGGCACGAGGCAGCAACGAAAGAACGGGGAATAAGCAAATGCTTCCAGATGCTGTAAATGGGTACAATTGCAGTCGGACCTGCGCATCCGCCGCGTTGGCGGTGGGAATCGCCAAGAGAGCTGCAGGGATTGGCAGTGTTGCTCACCAAGAACACGGTCGTTCCTGGTGCCGTAAAAGAGTACCAAGCAGGAACGGGCCAGTGGCGAGAAGCGTGAACCAGGAGCCGAGGAATGAAAGAAAGAGATGATGACGGAAGTCTTTGTCACGCTTCCATCAGAGATGTTGGCATGCGAGTTTGAAACAGTACTGAAGTAAATAGGGTCGACCGGTCGTGCCGGGGCGTGTTTGATGATATCAGTCCGCTGTGGCTTTTTAACCTTGGACCCACTCGCTTGGATAGCTGCACCCACTTTCACCCACCTCGTCCCCTCTGAGCTCTCATGTCCCCTCTTCCCCCGCTTTCCAACCGCGCTGTGAAACGCCTAGGTTTCCCCCCGCCCCACGCATAGTAAGTCAGCTGGTTCGACTCCAAAGATACCTGGGCGCGCTTCTCGCGTAGATCCGCGCGTAGCACTCGCTTCAGCACGCGACCCGCGTTTCCTCGCTGGATGACTGACTCTTTCGTCGCAGTGCGCCTCCCCCAGGTCCATTCCACGACCCTGAGCTGTATCCGGACAGCTGTATCAACCTCTCCATCGCCGAAAACTCGCTGTTGAGCCCGCGCCTGATCGAGGTATATTGCTTGTCATCTGTCTTTCCAACTCACTGACTGTTATCAACCTCTAGCACTTTTCTCGTCCGATAACAACTCTCCGGACGCAACATCTCAGGTACCGAGCGACGTTGATCAAATCGACGCTTCCTACTGTGGAAGATCTCTTGCCCCAATACATCAATGACCATATTCATCCGAGGGTCCCGGTCACGAGTGCGTCAAACTCAATCTTGGGCTGCGGAGATTGATTCATTCTAATCGGCGTTTAAAATATTTTTAGGAGACAACTCTGTTGCTGGACCGGGTATCGGCGCGGTGCTCGCACAGGCGGTCTGGGCTCTGGCGGGCGAGGGCGAGGGTGTGTTAATGAGCGCTGTGAGTCGGCCCTTGTTTTCCCCAGGCTTGATTCTGACTGAGTCCCCGTAGCCGTTTTACGGTTCGTCCGGAGAATCTCGATACGCTCTGCTCGGGACGCTGACATTTTGAACCGACAGACGATTATGTGAGGGATATCATGCACCCTGCGTTGGCGGTCCTCATGCTGGCGGAAATCCCCGCCGATGTGGACTCGCTGTCGACGGATGCACTGCCCTATCTTGAGCGCAAGATTCTCGAGAGCGAGCGGTTGGGCATCAAGATTCGGGTGATGCTCATCCCGAACCCGCACAACCCCATCCCACAAATCGTACCGAGCGAGACCATCAAGGGATACGCGCTTCTCGCTCAGAAGGTTTGTCACAATCTTCCCTTGAAGTGGCGCCGCTGATGATATTGAAAGTACAACATCCACTTGATCGTCGATGAGGTCTACGGGTTGTCGACCTATCGGGATTCGGCATACCCACCTGCCGCAAACGAGCCGTTTGAATCCGTACTCACGTATGATTTGGCCGCGATGGGTGTCGACCCTGAGCGGGTGCACGTCCTCACGAGCCCTACGAAGGACTTTGGCGCTAGTGGGCTCAAATGTGAGTGCTCCCTTGATTCCACATTGGACCTTTGTTGAAGAGACGCACAGTGGGCTTGTTCATCTCACCCGCCAACCCTCAACTCATCAACCTCATCCGGCCTCTCTTCCTCGCGACGCCCATCTCCTCCGTCAGCGACCTCCTCTTCGCACGCGTGCTCCAGGACCGCCCATTTGTCGAGCGGTTCCTTGAAGATAACCGGCGTATGGTAAAGGAGGCGTATGAATTCGCTGCCGGGTGGTTGACTTTCCACGGGCTGGAATTCACCCGGGCCAATGCCGGGGTGTACGTTGTCGTTGATTTTGCACCGTTCCTAGATCGGATCGCGCCGGCACATCTCGCCCCCCTGGAGCGGCTTGATATCGCTGTTGCGGCCATCATTCGCGAGGGCGTGTTCATAGTGAGTTTTTCCTATTGATGTTCTTCGATAAGATACCCAACGATGGTCTTAGAAACCGACGAACCTCATGGCGGACCCTGTCCAGACTCGTTTCCGGCTCATATTCACACAGGCTCGTCCAATCATGATTGTAAGTCTTGCTCCAAAGGTGATTTCAACTTCTGACGCCGTGAGTAGCAAGCCCTTCGTCGTCTCGAAAAGGCGTTCAAGGTCCCTGAAGCGCCTTTGGATGAGACTCTGCCCGAGATTGACGTCGATGTCGAATCCTACTCTGACGTTGACTCGGAGGAGTCGTCGGGCGTCTCAGCATCAGCTACAGCCTATACCTCCGACTCTGAGTCCTCGGTAGACAGTGGCGAGCGTGGCAGGAGCCTCGTCAAGAAGTCGGTGGTGGTACCGGTGAATGAACTTGCCGCGGCGGTCGAGGCGAATGCGGTGCTTTGAGCGGGTTGTGTCGGGTTGTGTTCTTGGATAGAAGTGGTGTGCTTGGCCACCAAGACTAGTCTTGCTTTCTTGATCTATTGCTTTCTTAATATCTTATAATCAAATCACGTCTGTTGTCTAGTGTGGTGATCGACCAGAGTCAAGTTGCTGGAATGGGGCGGGAGAGTCCGCGGTGGTCAATAAGTTGCAGAAAGTCATGGCGGCGGAAGGAGTAGGCGGTAACCGATGCAAAGTACGAGAACGGCGACGGAGTCCGGCCAAGACACGGGAGTGACGAGAATTTGGACGAGAAGGGGAGACCCAAGGGGCATCGTGGTGCGTCGGCGGCGCTCGAGGATCAGGGTAAGGGACGCTGAAGTTTTAGACCCGGGAACGATAAGAACAGCGCTCGTTGCGTGAACTCCAACCTGGGGGTTGCGGTGGCGGAGGGCAACAGTGTATGACGTGGTGTCGATCTGATCGGCAAAGTGATTGCCGGAGCACAAATTACGCAACTCAGGACTCTTACTCCTCTCGGGGCACCCCTCGAGCGCTGCGAGCGCTGTTTCTTGGAGACCCGCCTTGGCGTGTTACTTGGCGTAAACGTCCATGCACCTCTCCGATCAAGCAAACAATTCGGCTTTGACTCGGCTGTCTTACAAATCCTATCCAAATTGGAAATTCCATTGATGTCGGCTAATCAATCTTGTCACTAACCACCATGTCCTCCTCGGACGACGACAATGAGCACCAGACATCCAAGAAGCAAAAACGCGTCCAGAGGGCGTGCGACATGTGCAGACGAAAGAAACGTATGGATCCCTTCTCTCAGGACCCAGACTGCCCTTGACGACCACATCCAGGCCGATGTGAGTCGGTGCCGAAGTCCGCGTCATTCTTCTTCTAAGGGTCGAGAAAACAGGCGACGGGGGCGAAGTTTGTGCTCACTGCTCGAAGCACAACTTTATCTGCACATACATCGAGCCATCCGCAGTGTGTACACAAGCTCTGTCCTGCACTCTGAAAATCTTGAGCAGCGAATCAGTTCCGGCTAACTGAGCACGACGGTGCCGACGGGTCGTCATCCACGCCTACCAAGAGCTACATTGGAGCTCTGGAGGCGCGACTCAAAACCGTCGAGGCCTTGCTCGCCAAAGCCAATTCCCAGCGGAGCCCGGGCGTACAGCTCGTGAGCAACGCGATCCAACGACTCAACAACCCCTTCCCAATTCCCACCGCCGACGACCTAACCTTTGTCGATATCGAAGCGAGCTTCCGCGCGCTCGACATTAACAACACGGCTGCGCAGGGCTTCCAAGGCAAATCGTCTGGGGCGATGCTCGTCAAGGCTGCCATCGACCTCAGGAACAAGAAGCGGAGGCAGAAGATGGCAAAGGCGGGGTTAGAAATGAGCAATTTTATAGCGCTGGATGCGCCCAGTAGTATCAAAACGGTGCGTCGCTATACCTATTATCCTATCTTTGCCTCATTTTTCAAAGTGGGAAGCTCCAATTCCGCCACCCCGGCGAGACTACCTCTTCCCTGATCCCGATCTTCTGGACGCCCTCATCAGGCTCTACTTTAGCAACGTCAACGCATTCCTTCCCCTCCTCCACCGTCCCACCTTTGAAGCAGCCGTTTACACCCACAAGTTACACGAAACTCACGGCGGCTTCGCAAAGGTGCTGTTACTGGTCTGCGCCGTGGGCGCGCGGTACTCGACTGATCCGCGGGTCTCGCTCCCAAATACCCCGCCCACCGAGACGGCAGGCTGGAAGTGGTTCGACCAGGTCGAACTGAGCGGGCATTTGGTGAATGTGCATCCGACCTTGTACGATTTGCAGTCGTATTGTGTGAGTGCCTTCTTTACTTCCTGGTGCCCGATTGACCGTCAGATAGCTCGCTGCAGAGTTCCTCGACTGTACATCCTCCCCGCGGGCGTGCTGGACGCTCGTCGGGTTCGGGATGCGGCTTTCGCAGGATATCGGCGCGCATAGATTCAAGATGCGAGAGCATATGGGTGGAGTCACGTTTGAGCAGGAGTTGGAGAAGCGGGCGTCTTGGTCCGTCTCCTCTTGTCTCTATCGCAGTCATGGATTAATATTTATGCAGGGTCCTCTTCCTATTCGACGCCCAGATTAGCACGGCCCTCGGTCGGTGTATCGCGTTGCAGTCGCACGAGTGAGTTTGGCGCGTTTGGCTTGCCCTGCCCTTACGTCGCGCCTTAGTTTCGACCTTGAACTGCCACTCACCTGCGACGACGAATACTGGGGGTCCCCCGGGAGTACAACCCCACTCTTCCGACAACCACCCGAGATACCGTCCAAAATCGCGTTCTTCAAATGCATGTTGCAGTTGAATCGGATTTTGAGTTTCAGTTGCAAGATTCTGGTGCGTTTGACCTCCTTCTCATACGCCGCTGCTAATTGAACTGGGCACAGTACTCGACGAATCGAAGCAAGCTACTCATCGGTCTGGGTGATGACAAGTGGGAGGAACAGATTGTCGTTGAGCTTGACTCGGCGTTGAATACGTGGTTTGAGACGATCCCGGAACATTGTGCGTCGTCTTTCCTTGTCTTGTCTTTTCTACTGCAACAAAATCTTAGTACGCTGGGACCCAAACAACCTGATCGAGGACCCGACGTTCTTTGACCAGAGTGCGATTCTGCATTGTACATATTACCATACGAGGATTATTATACACCGGCCGTTCATCCCTGCGATGCGGAGGGCGGCGAATCCAACGGTGCCGATATTCTATTCTTTCGTGGTGTAACTGACTGATGAGCGTGTAGCATCTCCCTTCGCTGGCGATTTGCAACACTGCCGCGCGTGCGTGTAGCCACGTCGCGCAGATTCAGCAGCAGCGGAGGCCGAAGAATCCACTTTGGTTTAGTCAGGTGTGTACTCTTCTACGTCTTGTTTTTGCGTCATCATCGAACAACGTTCATAGACGCCGTTGTTCACCTCGGGAATCGTGTTGCTGCTTAACATCTGGGGATCGGGAACGACTGGAACTGGGCGAGTCAAGGCTGCGGAGAGAGATTTGGAGGACGTGCATCGGTGTATGGCCGTTTTGGATGCACAGCGGCAGCAGTGAGTCTTATATCTCGATCCTGTTGATGAAAATTGACGGTTTTTTTAGGTGGCCTTCAGCCGGGGCGCTATTGTGCGTATCTCATTGTCGTGGATGATTCTCACTAAAGATGGCTACAGGGACACCCTACGTCAACTCGTTGCCGTTGATCCTCCACAGCCTGCACCGAGCCCAGCACCGAGTGGCTCCATCGAGCAGGAGGAGACACCGCCTTCACCGCCGGCGCCCATGCACCACGCAGTCCAACAACAACTTGCGCTCCCTGCTCCCGCCCTGCCGCAGCCCTCCTACGTCGAGACGGACATTCCTCCTATGAATGGGAATGGGATGAATGGGAATGGCAATGCCGGGGAGCATCACGTCGAGTTAAACGACGTCTACTCTACGCCTCTGCCCATGTCCCCACCGCGGTACGACCCGGTGCTGGAAACTGCACCGCCGGATATGGTGGACGACATGTGGTTTGACGGCGGCGGTGCGCAGGTTAGCGTGCAGCAGTATAATCAGGCGCATGGGTATGCGAATGGGTATGTGCTCGATCCGCCTTATTATCCTGGTGACGCTGGGGGTGGGGGTGGGTACGAGTACGATGTGGGGTACCCGCAGCCTGGACAGGGACATGGACTCGGACCGTACGTGATTCCGGTGCCTTATATAATGGACAACGGCGGTGGTGGGACAGTCGGAGGAGGGTACGAGATGAATGAACGTTGGGAGCTTGGGGATGGGGATGTGCAGATGCAGTATGATACGGATACGGTGGAGCTTTGGGCGAGGGCGCCGACTGGGTTTGGGTGCGTTGAATTTGTTTTGTTTTCGAGAGAGTGCGATGCTCATGGTGCTTCTAGGGTTGCCGATTGGGATATGTATCTCGGGCAGTTTGGGGAGTATGACGCTCATGCTCATTCGGCGGCGGCGGGACAACACGCCCAGGTGCAGGCTGGTTATGGGTATTAGACTATGCTTCGCTTCATTCTCTTCCAGCTTTGAATACAGCTTGTTACATGAATGCCAGAGTGGTAGGCTCGGAGGTCTCAGTACTACTACTAGTCGGTGGCGCGGGCTCGTCGGTCGTGGTGGGGACAGGAGGGGGATACGAGAGACATTGTGAGAACCAGAAGTTCTCATACACGCATGTGAGCCCGTCGGCGCAAGCTTTCGAGGATGTAAGTTGGGAGAAGGTATCGCGATCGCAGATTTTATGAATTCGCGCACTGTCATTCCAGACATATCCGTCCCCGCCACACTGTGCCTGAAATATTTCAGTGTCAACAACGCTATATCGTCCGTCTATAAGAGACTGCACGGCACCCATTGAAGAATCCCTCCAGCGACGCAAGATCTCGCTGCAAGCAAGGTGAACAGAAGAGTCGCTGGATGTAAGAACATCGTGTATGGTCCTGCTGCAGACAAATATCACTCAAGTACTTATACGCGGCATATCTTCGCGCCCGTCTCGGTATTCTTTTGACAGTGGACATGAACTTGGGGGGCTTGGCTATTGAGATATTGGGCACGGGATGCCTGTCTGGCTGGTATGCAACGCAGAAGATTATCCCCAGTCCTACCTCCTCGCATCGATCAAAATGGAATTAAGTCGATAAGTAACAGAATCAGAAAGCTCCTTGAGCCTCAGCCAAACTGCCTCCAAGACCCGCACACGGTTCGTCAAACACACTGGGGTTGACAAAAGACACTTGAGCTTCGTCCTTGAATGCCAGACGTACCAGCGTGGCTATGAGCACATTAGTTGACACTCGGGGGTTGCGACAACATGGAGGCACCTCTTTGTGGATCATACACAGGCCATCCAAATTTCGTCAACCCCGCCTTCGGATCCCTCGCGAACGCTCCCCACGCTCCCCGCATCGACTCACTCACCTCCTGCTCAACAACCCCATCCTCCTCCCCACTAACCGCCTTTCCCGTACCGAAAACCATCTCGAGATCACTCCCATGGTACGCCCCACTGCCGGGAAACAGCCTCAGATTATCCCAGTCTCCAAAATACCTGTATCGCCACGTTGGGATGCCTTGAGCGGCGCGGGCGATGGCGCTGTGTGCCGTGGCGCAGGTGAAGGCTTCGAGGTTGAATGTGTCCCATTGGGCGTTGGTGATGTTGAGGTTGGCGGTGAAGGCTCGGATGCGGTAGAAGCCTGCTTCGTTGTCTAGACTGCCTAGGAGGTATGGCTGTGGTGCATTAATATCAGGACGTCGGCTTGATGAAGACATCCACGAACCCAATACTCACCAATTTCGCAAACGTCCCCGCCGCTGCGAGGGCAGTGTAATCTGCAAACACTGTGACATTATCGACCGTCGGTTGGAACGGTGGTGTTGGTAGAAGAGCGGGGTTGCCTGCACTGACAACTGATGCTCCCGCCGTCAAGATAGCAGTGAAATCAAGACCGCGCATGCACGCTAGGACCGCCTCTTCGTCTTCCTCAGATCCACACCCAGCTGCGACGGCCGCATTATTCCAATGCTGCGCCGAAACCTCCGCGGTGTTTTGTACCAGCGAGAATGCGGTGCCCGAGTGTGATATGAGGCCGGCTGCGATGGGGTCGTCTCGGAAGGCAAAAGCGTGATAGTCTACGGAAGCCCCGCCGGCTGATTGCCCAAACATGATTATACGGGAGGCGTCCCCGCCGAATGCTGCCGCGTTGTTGCGCACCCATTCGAGGGCGAGTCTTTGGTCGAGGATGCCGACGTTTTGGTGACTAGTGCTGGGAGCACCCGAGAAGCCGAAGATGTTGGTGCGGTAGTTGACCGTGACGACTACGACGTCCTCGCTACCCGCAAGATGTTGGCCGGTGTAGAACGGATTGTTTGTACCGCCAAGTGCGAACCCTATTCATAATCGGTATCAGCCCATACTTCTCCGCTCGCTCGAGGAGCACTGACTCCCGCCGTAGAAGAACACCATTACTGGTCTGCGCGATGTCATAGGAACAGTCTTGGCCCAGACGTTCAGCGTCAAGCAGTCCTCGCCGACAAGCCCGCCTGCGCCGAGAAAAGCGCCGACGATCCTGTCGAAATTGGCTGTTTTGTTGGGAAATGCAATTGTCGCCGTTGACGAGATGTAGGGACAAGCGCTAAATCGTGGTGAGTATACGGACATGTGAAGATAAACATGCAATGTACGCGGACTACATCTACGTCAGTACGGTCCTTTCCAAAGAGAATTCAACCACGCACAAAGGTCGTAGCGTTGAAAGTCGCTGCACTGTCAAACGCCACTGGTGGTGCAAACCGAAGCTCGCCTATCGGCGCACGAGCAAATGGGATCCCCAGATACTCAGTGACGGCGGGCAGCCCAATGGCTGGGTGGCCGACGACATCGCCGCTCGACGTGACTATCGCACTAGCAAGTACTGGGAAAAGCAGAGAAATGAAGGCGATGGAGTGCCGCATCTGAGCTTGCCAACACGTTGTGGAGGAACTTTGGGAATCGGACATACTTTTATTGAGTCCATCCCACTCTCACGCGGAGACCTCGTGAGCACTGAGCGTGTGCGCAGAATTAAGCTTCCCCAAAGATATGTGAGAGAGAAGAGATAACCGGTGGCAGTTCTACACGTTGAAGAGACGCCTCTCGTGCCTGAGATTCGTAAGTACTTTGTCGATGACGAATGTGGCGAGACTGGATGTCGGCTGGTCAAGATGACTGGAAGCCGATAGAAGACAAGGAACGGTGCATATGACGTGAGGTACGGCGGAGGCGCGGACTCTCCGCAGTCAGGAAACGCGCAAGATCGAGATTCGAGAGTCAAAAGAAATGAGGGTGGCCGCGAGTCAGGCTCGTTTGCCGCCTCAGAGGAAGTATATGCCTTCGAGTCTTTAAAGGCAAACTTGAAAATCGCGTAGACCTTTTAGCCAAGAACCAACCAAGAACGACAAGGGACAGGCGAGGAGCTGGATGTATCATGTGACTGCCGTCACGCATCAGTAAACAGCACCAGATCGGCAACTCGGCCGGCCCATGCCAAAGATCGCGGGCAGGCAGTGAAGCCCAGGTCACATGGATGGAGTGAGTAGTCTGGCACTGAAACGGGCGTATCAATGCATTTCGTGGAGAGCGGAGGAGGCTCAGGCGGTATCTTCGCCAAGCCCCTATCCCGCGAATGCCATCAATGATGTCATCTCATACGTCTTCCTCTCGGCCACCATGTCCACCCAGCGCAAGCCACACAGCGAAGACTCTCCCCCCTCTCGAACGACCCAACTCGCTCGTAGTGCAGCATCAACCGCCGTCACCACCTTCCACGCTCTCAACGACGCCGAGCCATGCTACACTCCTGGCTCCACATACTCTACCGTCCGGCACACCCGCCCATGGGTTTACTATCGAGGCGTCTCCACCGTAGTTCCTATATCCATCCTCGGTAGTAAACCCTTGCCTGAAGATCGCATGATCACGCTGCAACGCCGCGGCTGGCGCACTGGGTTGCTGGGCTGGACGATTGGCGGCTGGCTTGGTGGGACTGTAGGCAAGGAGACCGACGTCACGCCGGCGGCAGAGGGTAAATGGGACAAGGTCGACTCGAGCCGGAAATCTCAATTCGATCGCGAGGCTCGCGAGTTCCTCACTTCTGCCGTCGCACCGCAAGAGCCTGAGCACCACGTCCTTGAGACAGCTTTTGTGCACATCCCCGTCGCAGCGGGAGACGGGT
Source organism: Roridomyces roridus (assembly GCA_029378245.1). NCBI lineage: Eukaryota > Fungi > Basidiomycota > Agaricomycetes > Agaricales > Mycenaceae > Roridomyces > Roridomyces roridus. The sequence continues at coordinate 44,246 of JARKIF010000135.1, read as the reverse complement.
ACTTTCGGCTGCTCGTCAAGAACGCAAAGGGTGTTCTGCTCGCACCAACGGCCACATTCCGCGTTGGCTCACTCTCACTGCGCTCTGCCCAACCGCGTGGAGCATCCCCCGTCACCATCATCCCCGAACTCGTCCTCAAGAGCGCTTCAGCTACCGCTACAGCCGCCGCGTGGGCCTCGTTCTACGCTGCGTTTCCCTTCCTCAAAATCGGGCAGATGATATCAGGCTCGTCTGGGTGGAGTACTTGGGCGTTGCAGCGTGCTTATCGAAGTGCGGGCGGGGAGACGAGTATGGAGGAGTTGAGGGAGAAATATAGGGTCGAGGAGAGGAGGATGAAGGCGGAAGAGGCGGTGTATCGGACTGTGCCGTTTGGGGCGGCGGGGGTGAGGACGGCGTATGATTTGGAGCAGGATGCGAAGATGGGGAGAGCAGGGGTGTGGTTTACCAGAGAATAATGAGAGACTGGGTTGAAATTGAAGTTTTTTCTTTCGATTATACCTGGTGTTGGGGGAAAAAAGCGGGAAACAAAGACACAAGGTGTTGAACCCGAGTCGAACGGGCGTTTCATGAAGCAACCTGGCTGTGAGGCAATTGCTGTGCATGGCAGAAACGATTCCGCCTATTTCATTCCCCTGAGCTCTTTCTTGAGGAGGCACTACTAAGCCACCCAAGGCGGCCCTGCATTGAAAACTTGTCGAAAACTGATTCAATTGATCCGGTGCGAACAAAACTCAGTCGGCATCAAATCGGCATTTGTTGATGGGGAACAATCACCCGCGCGTGACAGCGTGCCACCTTGACTCACCCGTCACCTTTGTCCTTGCTACCAAATGCCCTTGCCCGGCGTGCGCCTACGCTCCGACTCCACTAGGTGAGTCGCCAACCGAACTGTTCGAGACTCCTGTTCACCGTACCGCGCGCCTCCTAGCCAAACCTCGGGAGAAATGCCCCGCTCTCGAGCCCAAGAGCCCTTCGTCGCTTCCCCACTTCTCCCCGATACCGCGCAGTCAGAGCATATTCTTGCCTTGTTGCGGTCGTACTGTGAACCACCGTCCAACATATCAGCTACGATTTCTGCCTTGTCCGACGAGCTGGGGCGCTATGATGATGAAATTTCGAGATGTGAAACGACATTTCGGCACCTGGAGACGTGGCCTCTGAACGCGCGAAACTGGAGGACCATCTCAGCAAATGCCGCAGCCTTCTATCCCCCATTCGTCGGATGCCACCAGAGGTGTTGACGGCCATCTTCGCGCTCTTCAAACCCGATCTGTTTGATCAAGCCATAACTCCTCTCCTCCGGCTCTCCCACGTCTGTGCGAGGTGGTATACCATAATCACGGGCACACCAATCCTCTGGGACTTTATCGCGATGGGCGAAAACGCGATCCAGGAGAAAACAATGGCGTTACTGTCCCTTTGTCTCGAGCGGAGTGGGACTGCCCCTTTGGCTTTGTACATCTGGGGTACTGATCCCGGAGCACTGTCGGTCCTTGCGAGTCACTCGGATCGTTGGAGAGATGTTGAAATCATCCTCGAACGCTCTTCGGATTTTCATGGTCTATCATCGGTGGCAGGGAAACTACCTTCCCTGCGAAAACTTGACATCTTTTGCCTTGACAATGCAAGCAGGGTGGATACCTTCGCAGTTGCACCGCGATTGCGAGATTTGCTCGTCACAGTCCAATTGCTCGATGTATGCGCCATCCCGCCTTTGGACCAACTCCAATCCATTTGTTGTTCCTGGCTCGAGACAGCAGAGGAGTGCACGAAGGCTCTGGAATTCATGTCCCACATGCCGCATGGGGTGAAGTTCCGTGTGGAATTCGTCCTCGAAAACGATGACGAACTCGATGCTTATGAACCGCCCACCACCACGTCCAACATCAGCCACCTCTCGATGAATATCGTCGACTATTTCGATCTAAACCATTGCACCCTCGTGCTGAACAACACCCTCAAATCCCTCACACTACCACACCTTTCCAAGCTATCATTCTCCGTCAGGGAATTTCCTCGCGATCGGATCTGCTGGCCACACGCTGGGTTCATGGCCTGCGCCCATCGCTCTTCTTTCCAGACCAGCTTGGAATCCCTTCTGTTGGAGGAGGTGGTCATCACGGAGGTCGAGCTCCTCGCCTGCTTGGCCGCCGTTCCGTCCTTGAAGTATCTCTCCATCGGGGACCATCAGAGCATTCCCGGTTCTCATGGCGAGGAGAAGGACCACGGCGTCGACCATCATCTCATCACCAACTCCCTCCTCTCCAAACTCACGTTGGTTCCTGGGTCCGCATCACTGTCGGCTCAGGCGCTCATCCCGAATCTCCGAACCCTGACGTTCCGCTCCCGTCTTCAATTCGACGACAATGTCTTTCTCGACTTTGTACTCTCGCGTCGAGTTCAACCAACATCGAGACCGTTGACCTGTCTAGTCGAGTGGTTGGCAGGGGACTTCCGGGAGATTGACGTGGATGTCTCTGCACGTTTGCGAGAGTTGCGCGCGGGGAGGGAGGCCATTGTGTGCTTCTCTGCAGGATATTCAGGGAACTCGGAGGACTAACTCTTTTTATTGCTTGGGTGAGTCAAAAACAGACGTTCCATTGCGCATTTTTGAGAGCGTTTGCAGGCGCGTATCGGTCTTCTTGTTTATTGACGCAGAGAGAATAAGCTGGTCTGTCGTTCTTTCTTGTTGCTGGAAGGTGTATGATATAATGCCCGGAAGTTGTCGAGAATTGACGGCGCCGCAGAAGGATGATAAGTAAGTATCTGTGCAACCAGTTCTGAGTTTCGTGCAAAAGCTTCCTTAAAGAAGAACACAAACGGCGCGACACCGAGTTGAACGGGGATTCCCGCGTCTGAGAGCAGAGGATACAGTTGAGTCAGCGTGCTCCCAGCAGGGAGAGCATGCTGCTTGAAGGGTTTGACCGGCTGTGAAACCATGTACGTTGATCCGGGAGGGAGTCTTGGGTCCGAGAGCTAAGTAAAATGGTCCCAGACGAACAACTTCCAAGTCGTTGTCCGCCAACTTTTCAGCGTCGAGAGAATAATATTGGGAAAACGTCACGGACGCAGTGCCTGACCCCGAGTCGAACGGGCGTTCCGCGTCACAGCAGAGCCAAGGATCCATTGTGAAGTTCAATCGGCATCCCGTACATACACCATGCTCCCCACCCACTCGCCCTTGCACTCGAAAGCCCTTTCCGTACAGCTCTGCATCACAAAACTCGCTCGCTCCGCCAGCCTCCGCGAAGCCGTATTCCTCGGATCACATTCGATGAGCAGGCGGTTGAAATGCGGCACCTCGTGCCGCTTCCGTGCCGCGCGCAGCAGTTCGATGAGGGCTCCGACAGCTTCCGTTGCGTATCCCTTGCCCTGCGAGTTGGGCATGAAGGAGAACCACAGTTCCGCCGTTTGTTCTTTGGAGTCGATGTGCGCCCCGACTCGGCCGATGAATTCGGCCTTTTCGGGACTGTTCGGGCCCGTTGCAACTGATACGGCCATTTCGACGAACGTGCGAGGCGACTCCTCCGAGCAGCTGACTGCCACTTGCACGAATTCATCTGCCGATTCCAGTGTGCGCGGTGGCCAGGTTTGGTATCGCGCGTTGTCCGGGATTGAGTCGAGGGCGTAGATGTTGGGAGTATCGGAGAGAGCGAGGTCGCGGAGAGTCAGGCGCGTGGTTTCAGCGTGCATGAGCAGGAGGGCAGAAGATGATTCAGATGTGGCCAGCAGCAGATCTTATACGAAGCCTGCAACCGAGTCAGCGCTCACCGGACCCGGGGATCCTGTGCCGCGTGTCAAATGTTGGCAGTTGCCAAATTCTGGCAAGGCAAACAAGGCACCTAATTCCAAGTTGGAGCCTTCGCAAGCTTGGTGCAACTTCAGCCAGACGCAGGTGTGTTCGAGCAATAGCTACCAAGGTGCAACCCTGCATGATTTAAGTAATTTGGATTTAATTCCCTTTGTTCGGAGTGAAACAGCCGACGTCGATCAGTTGATGCATCAAATCCCTCTTTCTTCCGCCCTTCATGACCAACGACGTCAAGTACAGCCGTTTCCTCGCTGCGCTCAATATCGTTTGCCGCAACGTCCGCCGTGTCGTCGACCATCACGCTGGCGACGATATTCGGATCGATCGCCAAGTCAGCGAGGTGCAGCAGTTTTTTCAAGCGGCGCAAGAGGTGCGTTGCCAAGTTTCTTCGTCAAGACTTGTCGCTCATATGGAACTGGAGAATCGGGAGTTGTTCACCGCGGATGACTTGGGATTTTTGGATGAGCTCGTGCCCGACATGCTACGTGGTTTGAGCGCAGCGCGGTCAGAGTCACCAACGGCCGCAGCCTCCGAGGCCCACGAAGAGCGGGTAGCCGGGGAGATGCATCGCTGCCTGCGTATCCCGGAGATTGTACAGCTGATAGTCTCGCATCTTGATCCTCAATACCGCACAGGTAAAAACCAGCTCGCGTTGCTCGCCAGAACGAGAATCTTCCACGAACATGCACTGGACATCCTTTGGTCTCACCAGACTCGATTAGCGCCTCTCATCAAGTGCATGCCTGACGATCTGTGGGAGGTGAACGGTCAGCGTTCTGGGACCGTCTTGGTGACTACGCTATTCATGTGCAGTTGTTTCTTTCCCAGTTCTGATGTGATTCGAGGTTTTCCGGCGCCCAGTTGTGGGCTCGGATTGGGACCGACTGTTGTATTACTCCCGCCGCATCAGGTCCCTTGAAATTCCCTCCGCTTTGACGGAAGATTTGTCCAAAGTCTACCGCGCTCTGCTGAAGTCAGACATACCGGGTCAATATCTTCTGCCCAATTTACGGTCCCTTTCGTGCGGCTCCCTATACGCTCGAAAATCTATCCGCCCAAGGCACCTCGCTCTCTTTCTAGGCCCCCGAATTTCTGTGCTCAAGTGCAACACGGCCCACACGTCCCTTTTCCCAGAGATCACGGGGCGCTTTCCAGCTCTGAAAGCCGTGACTTTGGAGCGACCATATAGGGGCGAGTCCAACTCAGACACTGGCCCGGAGGATCGCTCCATTTCCACATTTATTGGTGGATTGCAAAGTGTGGAACGTCTGGAGACTGTATCTGCAGACCTCCCTGCGCTGTTGCATCTCGGGGCGCTTACGAGCTTGCGAACGCTCAAGCTCTATTCCATTCCGGCAGTGTCCCTCTCAAGTCTACACGACCAGGATCTTTTCCCCAACCTCGTTTCTGTCCAACTTAACGCGCCGCTTGCTCGTCCAGAATCCGCTGCCGAGTTCATCCGCTCATGGACGCGTCCGCCGGTGAATTCCGTGGGCATCAGTCTTCCCGAAGCAACGGCTCCTCTGGTTGATGGGATATTGGGTGCACTTTCCGAGCACTGTTCCCAGGAATCTTTCGAATCGCTCGAGATATCTCTGTCAATCGGGGCCCAGGGGGAGCACGGCGAGATACTTCCGGGGCACGCGCTGAGAAGTCTGACCCGTTTTGTCAACCTTGTCGAGCTCACCATCGAGACGAGCCACGGTTACAATCTTGACGACGCGTTCATGGCGGAGCTGGCCAGCACTTGGCCCGAGATCGAGATCCTGCGACTGAAGGGCGAGCGGCATAATCACCTCCCGACAATGACCATCGCAAGTCTGTACACCCTCGGCGAGCACTGCCGCTACCTCCGCGAGCTCGAGCTCAACTTTGACGCGTTGTCCGTTCCCCGACCTGCCACTGTGACGGCCCTTCATCTGCGCACGCGGAAGCGCCCGGTTCGCCTCCATAATAATCTCACCTCCCTCAATGTCGCGCACTCCCCCATCTCGGATGCACTTGCCACAGCGCGCTACCTCTCTATATTCTGCAACCTCACGGATATACAGAGCGACAAGGAGGGGTGGGTAGAGGGCGAGGAAGGGGATGAGACGGAGCAGGATCTGGTTGAGATGAAGTATAGTCGCCTTTGGGTGAAGGTGAGGGAGTATCTGCCGGCGTTGACCGATGTGCGGGAGGAGGAGTTTGAGTGGGGGTGTCAGTCGATTGAATTGTGAGTTCCCTCTTCCAATCGTGCACTGTCGAGTCTGAAAGGGGATTTCCTCAGGGGGCAAGCCCACTCTTTCGAGTTTCCTGGACGAGTCGGACGTTAGCTGTCGTTTCATTTCTCAAAGCGTGGAGAATGTGGACGATGGCAGTTTTCTGGAAGCGTGAAGGATGTTGTCGACGATTGCGGAAGTCTTTTGTAGGATTTACAGCCTGGCTAGTACCGACTGCCCTAGCAGACGTGTTCATCACCGGTTTTCTCGTGAATTTCCTTGTACTTACGTGGTCTTTTCCCTTTCACTTCGAATTCATTCAACTCGGCTGTTGTTTAGTGGAAAAATCAAACAGGCTTCCACACGGAGACGGACTCTGTCGCGGATAAAAGTTATCTTATTCACTGCAGACGGAGATCACGCTATTGTGGACGTTTCGGTGTTTCTCATTGTCCAGGTTCGCTCTCCGTTTCGAAGGCATTCATTCGCGTGTCATATTTATAGCATGCGCAAACCATGCTGTATGTATTCCATTCTCCCCGTTGCAGTCGATTCCCCACCCAGATCCTCGGACTTGGTCAATTCATTTGGGACTTTTCGATGGGAAACCTGTATTCGGTATCGTTAATTTCAACGTGAGTCCCTATATCAAGTATATCGGGATCCTCGATTCCTCCACGGTTAGTCTCAATGTATTATCGCACGTAAAGAATGGAACAACCTCTTGGACGAGATGCCCATGCCCACTGCAGGAAACCCCAACATGGATTTGACCGGCATCGGCAGCGGCAGGGCGAACGCGAAGGATCCTATTATCCCTATTATACGGATTAGGCCCCGCACCGTACGTTGTCTTTGATATTTGTCGCCCTAGATCCTCGGGCCAAAGGAATCGTAATCGGTACCCGTACAGACCGACATTCAGGGTTTGCGATTGGACATCCCGGACAACTTTGCGGATGTGAGGTTCGGTGCAGACAAAGAGAATGAGTATTCTAGCTGAACATCGTCTAGGGCGCGGGCAACCTCCGACCAAGATAAGGGACACAGGGGACTCATTCTTACACCGTGACAGGTCTCGCGCCAGAGAGTGGGATTTATTTCTTTTCTCCCCCGGCCTCTCTGCAATTGTTTCATATACACGGCGTCAGTCAGATAACGTCGGCCAAGTCGGCGCGCTCGTATACCCGTTTCACTGTCCTTTCCACGCCAGAAGTAGAGCCACTCTTTCTCTCTTAAATAGCCACCGCAGCAGTGGGCATTCAACAAAATGCTCCTCTTCTTCTTCTCTTCCTTGTTCTCAGGAGTCGCTGCACTCTGCTCTTGCTCGACGACACTCACCTCCGTTGAAGTCGATGTCCTTCTTCCGATCGATCCCTTCGATGCATTTGCTGGGCTAAAATCTAATGCAAGTGATCTACGTCGTTTGGAAAACACGTACAACATCTCTGGCGTTTTCTGCCGTCCAGAGGCGGTCTCCTCCGGTCATTCCTTCTCTCTTACACTCTGGGAGCAAGTCTGATTATTCAATGTTAGATGTCGTACAGCTGCTCGTCCACGGAATCACTTACAATAAGCAATACTGGTCTCCACCGACCGAGGAGTTGGGAAACTACTCGTACGCCGCCTTCGCGTGCGACCGTGGAATCCCCTCCCTTGCAGTCGATTGGATTGGTGTCGGGTTGAGTTCACGGCCACTAAATGCGTCGGACGTCAATACCCGACCATTTCGTCCGCCTTGTCCCAGATAGCCGGGCTCCTCAAAAGCACGCCAATCGTCTCCGACGTTCAGCCTTTCAAAAAGGTCATCGCCGTAGGCCACAGCGCCGGTTCAGCTATTTTGAATTTCGACGGCATCGTCTTCACTGGCGCCCTCATAGTCCAGCCTGGCGGGCTTTCTCTAACATTGAATAACATATGAGCCGGCAACAAGCAAGGAAGGAGAGAATCACCTTTCAGCCGTGTATCTCACGCGCTTCTGGGAGGGGCATCGAACACGTTAGACTTGGTTGCAGATTGCTGGCGCTGCACCGCCAAGCAACTTGAAACGACGGCACCGATCTTCTGATAGGGCAGCATCGAGGGCAGTCCATAATGTCTCCGTGAACTCGGCGAAGACGGCGCGTGCAGATCAAACGAGCACGGGCGGGGATCGGCTGACATGTGCGACGTTCCTAGAGTACCTGAAACAAGCGGAAGCGCTGGTCAGTGGGCATGCGGATTTTTGAATCCATTGCAAGATTCAGGAACTGGTGGGCAACTCACCTAGGCAGGGTTCACGATTCTAAACCATGTAAATCAATCGTGGCCTCCTTCCGAACGTGCAACTCTCGCAGACGTGCAGAGAGGCCGAGTTGATCTCTCGGAAGTGCCCGGGCGGCACATCAGGGCTCGCAGATTCGGCGCCAGCGCCCCAGTCGACGGTGATGTAGACTAGGGACCCAATGGGAGTGGAGGCGAGGGAGTTGGTTATGAGATGCTGGTTGACGCCGGTTTCATCAATCGCACTCGAAATGGCGTGATGGTCCGCAACTGAAAGACGCTGTAACGACGGGACGGCGGCCAAGCAGGCAAGAAGTTTGACCTCCGTGATGACTACCTCCAACAGAAGGCATCGCAGGTTTAACTGGTCCGGAAGGAAGAGCGGCCGGCAAGGCAATGAAGCCTGTGTGGGGCCGATAGATACGTGAGAGGGGAAAATCCGTATGTGAAGGATAGTTCGGAAAGGTCTGGTAGGGTGAGCGATTGGAGGGTTGTTCAGTGGCCCGAGGACGCAATGCTCGGCGATCTCCATCGAGAGGCGGCTGATGTTTGACGCGGTGCTGGGCGGTTGCTGGGCGGTCGTCAATGTCATCAGATGCCGTGGCGATTTGGTGGCGATTAGGAATTCGAAAAGTTCTGCCTAACAGTGAGGCTAAGAGCGTCGTGTTGCCGTCGTGGCTTGGTCGTGGCTCGGGTGAAAAAGTGCTGATGATCAAATGATGATGGTTGATAGAGAAACGCGTGACGTGCCACTTCCTTGACAATCCGTCACCCGTCCTCAGTACTCAGTGCCTGAGTTGCCTCGCCTCTGCCCTCCGGTGCGCCTACGTTCCGACACTATGTGAGTCGCCAAGCGGGCTGTTTGAGACTCCTTTTAACCGTACCGCGCGGCGCCTAGCCAAGTCTCCGGAGAAAATGTCCCGCCCTGGCGGACAACTAAAAACGCCCGACGCCGCACAATCAGAGCATATTCTTGCCCTGCTGCGTTCTTATTCTGAACCACCGTCTAACATGGAGGCCACCCTTTCCTCGTTGTCCGACGAGTTGGAGCGATACGATGATGAAATCTCGAGATGCGAAAACGACATCGCTGCACTCCGAGCACGGGTGGAACAAGCGTCCTTGGAACGCGTGACACTGGAGCACCATCTCCACAAATGTCGCAGTCTTCTATCCCCCATTCGTCGCATGCCGCCGGAGGTGTTGACGAGCGTTTTCGCCCTTCTCAAACCCGATATCAAGTATGATGACACCATTGTTCCTCTTCTCCGGCTCTCGCACGTCTGTGCGAGGTGGTATACCATAGTCACCGAAACACCAACCCTCTGGGACTCCATCGCGATCGACCAGAACGCCGGACAGGAGAATGCAATGATGTCGCTGTCGCTTTCTCTCGAACGCAGTGGAACTGCCCCTTTGCATTTGTGCATCTGTGGGACTGATCCTGGAGCACTCTCTCTCCTTTCAAATCAATCGGATCGCTGGAGGGACGTTCGAATCATTTGCCCTCTCTCTTCCGACCTTCATCGTCTATCTTCGGTGGTGGGAAAGCTACCTTCCCTGCAAATACTAGATATTTGTTGCTTGGGCCTGGACGATGAGAATCGGGTGGATATCTTCGCGGCGGCGCCGAGATTACGGGTTTTGCGTATCACAGGCGACGTACTCGCTGTATGCACCATCCCGCCTTTGGAACAGCTCCGCTCCATCTGCTGTTCCAACCTCCATACAACGGAGGCGCTGATCAGGTCTCTCGAATTAATGTCCCGCATGCTGCATGGGACAACATTCGGTATCGAATTCTTCCTCGCCAACCTGTTGCACGACGAGGACGAGGACAATGACGATGCCGACGAACTGCTTAATTTTGAACCACCGACTACCACGTCGAACATCAGGCACCTCTCGATGGAGATCACCGAGTATTTCGCTCCCCAGCATTGTATTCTCGTCCTGAACAACACCCTCAAATCCCTCACACTCCCATATCTTTCCAAGCTATCCTTCTCCACCACGGAATATCCTCTCACTCAGATCCATTGGCCGCACACTGGGTTCATGGCTTGCGCCCATCGCTCTTCCTTCCAGACCACTCTAGAATCCTTTCTATTGAAGAAGGTAGTCATCACGGACGTCCAGCTCCTCGCCTGCCTGGCCGCCGTGCCATCCTTACAACATCTCTCCATCGGGGACCATCAGACCATCCCTCGTGGCGAGGAGAAGGCCTACGGCGTCGACTATCATCTCATAACCGACTCCCTTCTCTCCAAACTCACGCTCGGTACCACGGTGGGATCGCAGCAGCAGCCGCTGATCCCGAATCTGCGAACCCTGGAATGTAACTCCCGTCTCAAGTTTGACGACGGCGTCTTTCTCGACTTGGTACTCTCCCGTCGGACAGTCCAGCCGTCAACAGATACGCCCCCGTTCACCTGCGAGGTCGAGTGCTTGGTAGGCCACTGCCGGGAAATTGACTCTGCTGTCTCCGCACGTCTGCGAGAGTTGCGCGTTCGCAGGGAGGCGATTGTGCGCTTCTCCGCGGGGGATTCGTCTGATAGGTGGTATCTTACGTGACTCCGTCATCGACTCCTGGTGGGCCCTCCCAATTCTGACGGTTCTGGCAGAACTTGCGCTCGGTCTTCAAGCACCCGTCGTTCCTTTTTGTCCGTAGACCGTTCTACTTCTTGTTGTATTCTTGACTCTTGAGCTGAATTCATGAGCTTTTTCTGCTTTTTCTTGGCTTCCCCGAATGGAACGGGCTCGCTGTGCATCGGCATCTCCGTTGGCATTGAGTTTGATATTTGTGATTGACGGTATCTGTGAATGACGTCGTCTTCCCACTTCTTCTTCACACCACACCACGACGATGCAAGTCAGCAACGAGAATGCCCCTACCTCTGTGCTCGTGACATCGTCCCCCACTGCGTCTGAGACGTCCATTCCACCGCCTCCGCTGCTCATTCTCATCGCCAACGACAACGCCGTCAGTCGCAAGCTATACTCCATGTCCGTGGCCTAACCGAGTTACCATTGGACCCGACTGAATTCGTGTCTACAGGATGTTTGGAAGGAAGTGGGGCTGCGAGGTACACATCGCCGAGACTGCGCAAGAGGCTGTAGACAGGGTACTCCGGAGCGAGCCGCACACGTACGACTTGGTCTATCTGAGCGAATTCAGGCCATCCATGACGGGCACCGATGCGGCAAATGCTATACGTGCACAGGGGAGGGATGAGTTTCTCGTGGGTTACCATGGCAAGTTCTCATAAGTTTCTGGGAGATGCAACGGTTTCTGATTTCGAGGCAGCTAATGGACTTAAGCACGAGTTGGACAGATTTAGGGAGGTCGTGGACGATATCGTGTACCGCCCTGTCCGTTTTGGGTGAGTTTCTCGTACCTTTCCTGCATTCGCCTACATGTTACTTCTAGTGACCTCAAGCGCGTGAAGGACGTCGCGGAACAACGCCGCGCGGAGAGATTATCCTCCGCCCAACTGCAGACACCCACTCCAAATCTGAAGAGTCTCTTGTGACCGTTTTATTCTCTTATCGTGATATATCAGTTTACACTCAAAATGGATCGGCTTTTTCACGCTCTCTAGTATATGGACTTGTCATCTTGCAAGTTGCGAACGCGTACGTGTTGCGCTTGCTTCTTGGGTGGTCGCAAAAGATTCCTCTCAGACGCCGAGATATGCCTGATCCCCGAGTCCAACGAGGTATCCTGCTTGCCAATTGCCCAGAGTCCTGAATTAATTGTGAGAGGTGTGCTCCGAGCACCGACAGGCTTAGTTTCTACTTTATGTGTTCATCAAAATGCCTTTCTGTTCTCACTGGTCTATAAACCCCAGCTTCCAGGTAACATCCGACGTCCAAAATTTCTTCCAGTGACGATGCTATGAGAATTACCTCACACTTGTCACTCACAAACACCTGCATTTGCTTCGGTGCGGGAAAGAAACTTGAATTGTTTGTGCAGCGAATTCAAAACAAAGCGCCGGCGAAACAGGCCCCAAACCCGAATCGAACGGGCTTCTCTGTGACTCGGACCTGTGTATTCACCTGGGGTCGGAAGCTGCAGCAGATTCTGCACCACCAGTGATGTCTGAAGATCTTCAAAATAGCGGCGGTCCAAACCAGACTTTCCTGTATGTTCAATGTTGTTTCTTGTCCGTTGCATGGGTATTACGCTGATAAAAAGGCTCATGATATGGATTGATGATAGCCACCGGATTCGAACAGGCGCCTCTCCGCGCTCCACCGGCACAGAGCAACTGCGCACTTGGCATAACACGGCAGTATATCACATCTAGAGTGCATTCCGAGCTCAACATCGTGCAAGTTCATCTGAAGACCCTGCCGGACTGTTCCGACCTGATCTAGACGGGATGGCTGATCCTTGCTTGCACAGCCGCATCACCTCTTGACAACGGCCACCTCGGACGCCGCTTGTCAGCGCCCACCGCTGCTTCAAAACACCGTCCAGAATGCCGTACGCGCATTGGGCGCCGATCGGAGTGCGTCCGATGGGCACGAGCAGGTAGAAGACGATTGGAAGACGACTTGCTGGACAGTGTAGTGGTCCGAGATTCGAAATGGTCGCTCCATCTCAAGCCGACTCGGGCCACTGTCTACTCGCTTTTACCAAAGGCTTTGATGTATGTATTGGCTTTTTCTACCCGACGTCCCCGCTCGGGCGGCGCTCTCACAGCCTTGGTAGGCGAATCTAGCCGGACACACGGACGCCGGAGACACCTTTCCTTTCACCTTTTCATCTTCCTTCTTCATCTTCTCTTCGCTATGCGCCCTATTCTTCTTCTTCCCCTCTCTTTTTCTTCCACCTCACCACTGCGGCTCTGCAGAACGTCACCCTCGACGATACAGATCCGAGTATCACGTACAGCCCGCGGAGCGCCTGGGAGTCGGGCTTGAGGAGTAGCCTCAATAGCAATGGGAGCCATTCGCTTGGGACGGGGCCGAATGCGACGGCGACGATCACTTTTACCGGTGCGTCTTCAAGTGCTTGTTAACGGTTCCTACGAGCTGAGTGTTTCTAGGCGTGGCGATATACTACCTCGCCTCCCTCTGGCCGTTCGAAATCGGCACGGTCGTAGCACTCGACGACACCGCGATTGAGTTTGTCAACCTTACGGACCCCAACTCTGCTACCACATCTATAAGTGCGTCGGAATCGGCGCCGGCAGCCGTCAGGTGGAGCAAGACGGGCCTGCAGAATACGACGCACAGGCTTATACTTGGTGCGCCCGGACCCGCATTGATGTCGAACACATTCGTCATTTCGGATGGATTCATGTGCGTTTGCCTTTTGTCTCGTGTTCGGTTGGAGAGGGCTAATGGATACCAACAGATACACGATTGACGACGGGCTCCCCAACCCCTCCGCCTCCGTATCCTCCAGCATCGACTCCTCCAGCATCGACATGAACGCGGTGATGACGAGTCTCAGTACGGCGGCCGACTATAGCCCCACGCAAATCACCACTCTTTCTTCCCCCTCTCCCTCTTCTTCAGCAGCTGCCGGGACCATCAAAGTCCTCGCCCTCGGCCTTGGCGCGGGTCTCGGCGCCTCTGCCCTCATCGCTGGATTCTTCTTTTTCTTCTTCTTCCACTGGCGGCGAAAGCGAAATGCCGGCGGTGGTAAGCAGATGCGGAGTAATGTGAGAGACAGCTGGGGGAAGACGCAGGATGTCACGCCGTTCATCCTCCCTCCCACGCCGCCTCCAGTCTCAACGCGCGGTAGCCGTAGCCGTATGTCGGCTCTCGCAGCTGCCCAGTCGCCCCACGGCGGAGATTCGGAGGCATATGGCTTGCTCGCCGCCGCCGCCGATGATGACGAGGACGATTCGGATTCTGGGCTTGCTAGTTCGTCGACGGTGACGCAGCCGCTTGCTGTGAGGAAGAAGAAGGCGAATGCGAGAACGTATGGGTTGGGGGAGAAGGGTGTCCCGTTGCGCGAGGAGGAGGAATTTGTCGTTCCGCCGCCGGCGTATTCGGAGGATGTGTGAGGGGCTAGCTGTGTAAAGTGTATTCACTGAGGGACGGAAGGACATTTATCGCCTTATAATAATACTCACAATGTGGAATACAGGTACATAAATTATTGGACGCTCCGGGCACATTGGCACACCACGCTTGTTGTCAACCAAAAAGTGAATGCTAAAGCAAAAACACTATGGGATTACAATACATGGTCCTGGTCCCGGATCGAACGGGGCGTCCCTTTAGGACTTTCAGATCGGATTATCTCACCATCCATCCACCGCTGTCACTACTGGAGCCCACATGAGGCGGGAATTAGATAGAAAAAAGAGTGGGTCGCGACTCGGACATGTTCAAGACCTGGTGCCGAATCGAACGGGCGGGGGTTTGACTAGGGTTGGTTTGCGACTGGACTGATATTGGATTGTACACAGTACAAGTATTTGGCTAGTCAAAAGCTAGTCACCTATTTTCCCGCGGGCCTCGTGAAATCATGGCGGTCGTTGAGGACTCCGACAAAGGGATTACTTGACTACCGGGCGGCCGGGCCGATGCGGAGTTGGCTGTGATATCACGTTATGTTGATCGGCTTTTTCGTCAACCACCATCTCCACACCACTCGTCATCGAGCCACGCTCGAGGACCCACCCACTTGCCACGACACACTGATTCCGGAAATTTTCTAGTAGTCTCCTCGGTCTTCTGTGTGCCGCCCGTGTGAGTCGGGGACCATTTCCACTGTAGTGACTCATAGCAGAAGTCTTAGCACATCCAGCATCTACAACTCTTGCTCGATGTATTCCCGTACTCCCTTTACCCCGTCTCAACTGCTGCCCAGCGCCGATGAGAGCGGGCGCGTCCTAGCTCTGCTCCGTACAAACGCAGAGCCACCGGCCCATATTGCATCCACGATATCCTCGTTGTTAAACGAGGTGGAGCGCCGCGATACGGAGATTTTGGATTGCGAGAAAGAAATCGCTGTTTTACAGCAACGTGTCCAAGCCGCGGCATCCGACCGAGCTAGCCTCGCAGCGTACCTGGGTCAATGCCGGGGCTTGCTTACTCCCATCCGTCGCATGCCGCCGGAAGTGCTGGCCCGCATCTTCGCTCGATCCGAGGCCATTCTCCCGATCCGACGCACGAATCTCCCTATCATCTTCCTCTTCGCTCTGTCCCAGGTATTCTCGCGATGGCACACCGTCGTTATGGGCACTCCTTCTCTGTGGGATACAATTGTGGTCATGGAAGAGGACATGGAAGGGTCGAAAGATTACAAGCTCATGGATAGAAACCTTCGACTGTTGTCGTTTGCTCTGGATCGCGGTGCAAAATGCTCTTTACATCTGGAGCTCGCCACTTCGTATCCACGAGCACTCAAACTCTTCGCCAAACATTCCGATCGGTGGAAAACAGTCGACCTCCTCTTCTCCGAATCCGATGAGATACTGCATCTTTCGGCAGCGAGGGGTCACCTACCATCCCTCGAGACTCTTGTCCTTTTCTGCGCGGGTGCCACTACCCGCGTAAACATTTTCGAGGTTGCACCCAAATTGCAGCGTCTTCTCATCGCGGGTCGCCTCCTCAAAAAAATCGCCCCACCACCGCTTGGACAGCTGCAGACTCTGGGCTGTCTGAGCATTGATCCTTCGGACGTTGTACGAGTGTTGGAAACAATGTCGCGCATGCCGCATGGGACGGATTTCCGCTTCGAGTTTTGGCTCGGCGACATCAGCTATTGGACGAAAGCCGCCTTACAGGACTTTAAACCACCACGAACTATATCCAACATCATCAAATTCTCCGCAGAGTTGTCAGATTCTTGTGACACGGAGGATATTCGCGTCGCTTTCAACAAACTCTTGGCGTGCCTCACTTTACCCCACCTTCGCAACCTGTCTTTCGATTGCGCCAACTTTCCAAACTCCCAGGTGTATTGGCCCGCAGACGGATTTTTGGCCCTCGCTAAAACGTCGCCACTCGCTTCAAAACTCCAATCCCTCGACCTGGGAGTGGTGGTCATCACCCATGCGGAACTTGTGACTTGTCTGGTGGCCCTGCCGTCGTTGGAGTCCCTTCACATTGCAGACCACCAAGTCCTCCACGACGATGGGAGAGACTACGGCGTCGACCACCATCTCATCGATGATGCACTTCTGTCGCGACTGGCACTCGGTGGCACGCAGCAGCCGTTGGTTCCCAACCTACGCACCTTGATGCTCAGAACTCTCCTCCAATTCGATGACAATGTTTTGTTGGAGTTCTTGCGCTCACGGCGCCGTCCCAGGGCGGATGACGTTACTCCGCCCTCCCCCTTTACCTGCGAAGTCCAGTCGCTGAAGGGCCGTTTCCGCGAGCTCGATCTGATTGTGAGCAACCAACTTCACGAGTTGCGTATCCGGAGAGAGGTGCTGGTGATTTTGTCGGGGCTGGAGCATCCAGGCATATATATTCCGCTTCCGATTGAGGACAATCCGCCAACTCAGTAGGATCGAATTCCCGAGACGTATCTTGGCTGTTTGCTATAATATACCGCTCTCTGTTCGCCGTATTTACTACTCTATGCTCAGGTTTTGCTTGCATTCTAGATGGGAACACTCGCGTCCATTTCATGTTCAACCGTGGGATTCCAACAGGAAGGCATGTTGCATATACCAACTCTATTTCATCCTGGCCTGGTCTGACTCCAATGAAAATTTTCAAAAAAGTGATTGACCTTCTCCACACCATGACCTGACCCTGAATCGAACAGGCTCTCCAGCAGAAGGGGCAGGGAAGAGGGAGCGTATTGATATGGGAATGGTCCAATCCAACTCGTCGGACAACGCGGCCGGTGATGGAGAAACGGGGGGATTCGCATGTAACCGCAGTAGAGAGAGGAGTTTCTGTGTTTTATCCCGACTGGAAGCCGTTTTGAAGCCGTTCAGATGACTCAGATGAGGCGGGGATTCGAAGATCCCATATGGCCGATATTGTCACGGTGCCCGCAGAGAATCGCTGGCGGCTGCCATGAGTAAGGTAAGCCGGCTGTGACCGTAAATCGCCCCAGGTTTCATTGGGTATAGTGGCCGTTGAGGAGAAAGGAATTAAAATCACGTGAGTGCCACCCTGAAATGCGATCGTCCGCATCACGACGGCGGATCATGAGTTGACGCCCCCTACGTCGGCTCCAGCGGACAGTCGGCCGGAATCGCATCGGCAAAGGTCGGTGCACCCGGCACACGTGTCTCTTGCCTCTGTGTGTCCTGATTATCAGTTGCCAGTCGGGGTCAACAAGGATTATCATACTTTTCAACCCAGAAACATGCTGGTGCATGGTGCACGCTCGCAAGTGGTCGAGCGCCAACCAGACCGCTATCACGTACAAGTATCGACTCCTATCGAGAATCGGGATGCTGGCAAGAAATAGCTCCAGGCCCAGGCACGTATCGCCAAGGTTACTTTCCACCGACTTCCCACCGTGAAGGCATCCCGAAGCTTGCTTGCGGCCTCTGTTCGCCGTATACGGTATCTTCCTCAGGCGATGTGGACATTCCTGAATCCTGCGGCATCCCGACGGTCCCCGCCAGCATGTGGAACACGAGGTGCCAACAGAATTCTCCTGCTTCCTGCCTCGAATTCCTGCACCGGCTGATAGACACATGATGCATGTACTTGGAGACCGCCCCAAACACATATGCGGAGCCTGGCCATGGATACTCTCTTCGAACCTCCGCTCAACCAGCTACAGATCTGGGGCTCGATGATGGAATCTTGGACATCCACTATGGATGACTATCGGCGGCGGGCATGAATACATGATGACTAGCTTCTTATCCTTGTTCTCGATAGATTTCCCGGAGAGCCGATGGCGGGAAAGAGGCTCTGGCCGCCTGCCGGTCATCCTCTAAGAGATACCACTGAAGCGCCCTTGGTGTTCGCAAGCGTTTGTTTTCCCGGCGCATATACTTGTCATCCCGCATTCTAACAAAGGCGCCGGACACGGATCTGAACTGGAGCATGACTAAATCCAACCGACAAACAGCTTCGAGTTTCGTTAACTGCCCGCATTTTCGTCCATCTATCTCGATTGTCGTTGAAATGCCTGCGGGTGAAATGCTCCGCTGATACCGGTGGATTCACCCGTTCGTCCAATATCAATTCCGGAAGCATTCAGAGGGGCTTCTCAAGTCGCAATCGATGAAACTCCGTCTTCAATAGATTTCTGGCCAATCACCGCCAACTCTAGAGCCCGCGCCACTGGGATGCCTACGATGTTGGACCCACACCAGGTCCTTGAGCCTCGAAAACCCCGTAGACCCCGGAATATCCGCCGAAATATCCGACACACCAGATAGCACCTTACCGCGAGGGCTATCACCATCTGCCATGCGCCTTTTCATCTCCCGCAGTGCCAGAAGAAGTATCAACGCTGTCAACTCGATACGTATACGTTCCCGACCCGGGCGTTTCCATTGGACATTCCATACCCTACGACGGCCCGAGAATGCTACCCGCACGAGAATATTGAAATGCATCCTTGAAACCCTCCTCGCATGCCGGATTTCTCTAACCCAACATTCAGTGCTCATTTCGGTCAGATATGATCCCTTTGGATGAATCTCCGTATTCCCGCGGATTGACATTCGTGGGCGCTCCAACAAGGCTCGAACTGGACAAACAATTCACCGGTGGGTGGCCCCTCGAAATTTTGACCGCAACAACGTTTCGCGGGAATATATTTCGTGTCAGTAGATGGTATACATATCTATTATGACATCCACATGAGTAGGGAAACAGAAGAAAACGATAGGGGCAGGCGGGCGAGTCCGAGACCCGCACACTGGCCTTGGCATGGCTAGTGTACTCGGTTTTAATTTAACGATACTCCGAACCGCAATCCCCAATCGTCTCGTTCAGCCGCGAGCCCGCGCTTCGGGCGATGACTTGGTCTATTTGCGCGCGATCCGCAGCAGTCAATGCCAGTTTGTAGACGTTTAAATTGTCGGCGGCGTGCTCTGTGCAGCCGAGGCGGGCACCTGGGCGAGGGAAGTCAGCGTTGCGAAATGACAGCACCGAGTGGTGGAAATGAATCAATGGGCGGGAGGAAGGGATTCAAGGCAGACGAAACAAGCCACAAACCGGGAGCTGCGACTCACCGACTATTACGGCCCCCACGATAGGGTGATCGAGTACCCAGCGAGTAGCGACATTGGATACACTCGCTCCGTGCAGCTGGCCGATGTCATGCAGGACGACGAGGAGGTCTTGGGAGAGCTCCCACGAGCCCCAAGCTTTGACAATAAAATCGAGATACTGCCGGTGCGTCCATCACGCCAGCCATAGTTTCATGCATGTGAGCGCTTACCTTGCGCTGAGACGGGTTGAGCGAGCCAGAGTATGGGTCCGGCTCTGGTTCCCCGATCCATCTTTCCGCCAGGAACCCGCCACACTACCGACTGTGAGTCAGTCGCCTCGAAGACTCGAAGAGCAAGGCACACACGCACCAGCGTCCCATATGTCAACAGCTTGACGCCGTACTTGGAACAGACGTCCTTCATCGCATAGAGCACGCGTATGTCGATGACCGAGAACTGCCCGAGTATCAGCTTATGTGGACACAGAAGTATTACCAAGCACGCACCGGAACTTGATTCGAGACGATCATACCTGGAAAGTGGGCACAGATCTCCTCTGTCCGCACTGCGTCAAAGTTGCATAGGCCAATAGCCGCAATGAGGCCCCGCGCCTTGAGCTGAGACAGATATTCGAGGGCTTGGATGTACCCCTTGTCGGCATAGTCCTGCCAGTGAAACTGTGCGGGGACCGAGGGTGAGATCTTGAGGTGGGAGAATAAGTGTTTGTGACGCCACCTGCAACAAATCCACACGCTCGGTACGCATGCGCTCCATTCGCTGCCGTACGGCCTCCTCCACGACCTCGAGCGTGACCTCGGTGGACTTGAAGACACACCATTTTGTGGCCCCCACGACAGATGCCGGCGTTTCCAGCGAAACGCGGAATTGACCCTGAGATTTCATCGACTCTGTACGTTGGCCAGAATCCAGACCCTGGTACTTACAAAGATTATTTCCGCACTAGGGTATCCAGGTCAGCCTTGTGTACCAGGACAGATTGTAGGGATGCACCTGCCATAGTGGTCGGCTGGCAAGGTGGGTGAACGGGTGGGTGAGTGGGGAAGAGAAGCGAATTTGAAAGTAGCTCACCCTGCAAGATATATAATCGATTATTATTCACGGCAAGAGGCGAGCCGCCTATAGTATATTGTCACGTACCATATCTAAATAAGCCGTTAGAACGCGGTGATTGGGCAAAGATGAATGTGTATGTCGCATAGCAGCTATACCCACCGAACGCCGTGTGGCCCAAGTCGACGTGCCGCCGCATTGCTTGGCGCACCTTTGAGACAGGCGCAGTCCCCCACGCATTGCTCGAGAGCTGCCACAGACCGGTCCACAACCGCGGTACGGTGAATTCGCCCAGTTGAAACGTTTCGTGCTTGTGCTCGTGCTGATCGTCGGACGTAGCCATGGCTGAGCGGAAACTAGAAGGAAGGCAAGAAAGCGATGTCGCCAAAACCCGTGAATTGTTCGTTCCAGGAAAATATATAAGGGGACGGTTGATGGGAGCCAGGGGCGAGCGAGCCGGGGTATGCGATGAAAACCGGTTCCCCTTCTAGATGCACCCTTTTTCCGAATCATTGACGGACCCGTTTGTTTGTTTGACGGCAAAGGGCCGAGATTCTGGACTGCTAACTCCGTTCCTTGTGAAGCAAACCTAACTTGGCACGAGTTGCGATATTTCAAGCTGGCCGTAAGTCTTGCAATTCAAATTTGCCCACGACGCACCGATAATTTGCGCATCCTCGCATAAGGGTAGAGGCATTACCACGATCCGGCAATCTGCGTGGTGTAAGTTAGGCGGACGTCTCGGGAGTCGCCATCACTGCGCAGGAATGGCCTACGGGTCATATGTTCTCTGGAACTCTGCTAAATCGGGTCTCGCTCGCCCTTGGCGAGAGCTTCGCGTCGATGAAAATCTGATATCGCGTCAATAAATTGGATTCGTCGGTCATTCGGCCGCCCTGGTACGATCGTCCAGGTGCAAAAATGATCAGCACGCACCCCCCAGTAGTGTGCGCTCCAACGCACTACGCGTGTTCGG
This sequence comes from Roridomyces roridus, assembly GCA_029378245.1. Taxonomy (NCBI): domain Eukaryota; kingdom Fungi; phylum Basidiomycota; class Agaricomycetes; order Agaricales; family Mycenaceae; genus Roridomyces; species Roridomyces roridus. The sequence continues at coordinate 22,811 of JARKIF010000135.1, read as the reverse complement.
TATTTCCAGGGCGTGAGCTGCCGGCGTTTATACGAGTGGCCTGACGATCCCATGTGTCTAATTTCAGACGCGCCAGAAGGGACGGACTCGGGTCTTGCCTTGTCCTCTTGCCGAGTCGTGGCCTTTCTGCAGCCGGGTCTTCGGCCGATACTAGGGTGCTGTTTTTAATTCCCATACCCTTAAAAACCGGTTTACAAACCTGATTTGCAAACAGGGCGTTTATAAACCAGTTTATAAACCGAATAGCAGAAGAGGAAATTCACGGTTCTGAGAGCCATTTGTCAACTATTTTCACCTTCCCCGGACGGTGGAGCCTCTGACGTGCCTCTGTGAGTTTCCATAAGCTCTGACTGGGCTTTGACCCACCATTGAGCAAGTAGAACACTCATCAGACTGCCATCAGCACGATTGATGGTATCAGATTGATCCTGTGTGCCGTTTATAAACCGAACATCCGTCAAGAAACATTATAAACCGGGTTTATAAACAGCGGTTTATAAACCGGTTTGCAAACAGGCATTAAAAACAGCACCCTAGCCGATACCGCTCTGTGCGTAAGAAGGCCAGCCTGAATGCAGGCCTGCTGAAACGAACCTGGGCCCAGGGGTGTGCCACTACGTCCCTGCGTTTGCCTAGTGACTCCGATCTGCAACCCGAGATGACCATTCCAGGGCGGCGATCTTGTGAAAACGGGTATAATTAATGCATCACCTGAGGCTCCCGCAACGTTTTCCCGCAGATCCCACCTCGATCATCTCCTGTGAGTCCGACAAACGGATTCGATTACCCCACTAGACGACTCAACAGGCAATGGGGTGGAGTCGGAACGGATGATGGTGGTGGGGGAGAAGCAGGAAGGATGACAGAGAAGAATGTTCTGGTAAGCGCGCGGCGATACAGTTGCAAAAGGTCCGTTGATTGTTGCGTGGGGTAGGGCGGCTGACCCGCCTGAATCGCGCAAAGTCCGTGTACTTCTGTCAGAAGAGGAATTGGTCCCGTGCAGGATTTGCACGAGGCAAATTTTGCGCAGCGACCAACAAAGGGCAAGGGCTGCCCCGACGGTTACCTAGGAATCGTCGTAGAACCTCCCCGTGCATTAACTTGAAGGAGCTCACCTATAAGCGAGACTGACTTGCCAATTCATTTTCGGGGATCTTTTAGCCAGCGGAAATGAGCCACAGAAGTTGCATGCCGCCATCCGTGGGATTCCGTAGATCTTGGATGAGATTGTTGATATGGAAGATAGAAGGAGACTGAGGGCGCCGCAATACCCACAGGGAATTGCAGAAGATGGAGGCGTGATGCAAGAGACTGAATGGCGCCGTGTATTACGTGATGAGCCAATTTTGAGACTCCGCGTGCCGAGGGGTGCCGTCAGCCCAGGTCGGCCTCGATCGTCAGCGAGCCAGCCCCAGGGCGGGGACTAGCGGTCATACGAGCCTGGTTTAATAGCCGGGTTCCACTAGCGTTCCGTCACAAATATGAATTATCAGTGGCCTGACTGAAAGATTGTCTTTTCTTGATGTTCTTCAGTTGCATCTTCCCATTTTATGTACCCGGGACTTGCCGTCGACTGCGGGAATGCTGGTACTTGACAACGCGAGAACTGTGTTCAACTGACTGTATACTTGTGCCCAGCAATTGGCCGGATCAAAGCCACATCGTGTCCGACGTAACCGTTAATTTCACACGGACTGGAATTCAATACACGGAGATTGCCCGGAGACGCGCGGTCTAGTGGATACTTTACCACAGCTAAACCCAGAAAAGCCCAGAAAGCCGTTTCCCCAGCCGTCCTCCGCGTGCCGGCACTGGCCCAGAACAGCAAAACGGCGATTTGAAACCCCTGAACCAATTCCAATATCAATGGCGATTACGGGCGCCTTGGCACACAAAGAACACCCTCGGTCATACAAAATTCGCCGGACCCGGATTCCCCTTGCGGTAGCCACCTGCAGATCTCAATTGGCGCCGCAACTCCAGTATAAATGGAGTGCTACTTTGCGTTCCATTCTCCCCATCTTCACTCCCCTCCACTCACCAATGTACACTCTCATGCCAGCTCACCACCAACGCATGGGCCATGTGTGAGTCCCTTCAAGCCCGAACGAACCTCCCTCATCCCCTGACAGAAACACCATGGCCGACACCGTGCTCATAAACGCCAGCGCCGAGGAGTAAGCCGTCTTCAAATATCGAACCATTCAACCCACCTAACCGTTCTATCCAGCCTCCGCGCCATCCTCCGCAGCATGCTCGCATCCAAAACCCCTGGCCTCGTCTCCGCCTTCCTCACATCAACCCGCACGCGTCTCCACCAGCGCACACCCTCCGCTGCCCTGCATTCCAAAAACCTCCAAACCCTCCTCCCATTCGACTTTGAAGCTGGAGTCCTCGCACCGCAGCTGCAAGAGACCTTGACACGTGCACGATTGTTGTACGGCAGCGGGCTGGGTTTCGATAGTCTCCCGCTTCTCACGGCCGTGGTTCGCGCGACGATGGGTGTGCGATGGCCGGCCGAGGGAGAAGTGCCGCATGCACTCGTCGTGGTTGACGCCGATCTCGATCAGGCATTACAGGTACGCATCGTAATCTTCATCTCGTCGGCTCTTGATTGAACTTGTGTCACTATTTAAGAGCTGCAGAGAGGAACTGCAGGGGGATGGACCCAGCGACTATTCGACGGCTCAAAACGCGGTGATGGACCTTGCGGACACGTTGGAGAGTATCCGTCTCGATGTTGAGCAGTGGGGAGGCGAGTTTCCGTTCGAGCGTGCGATATTTAGCGTGCGAGATCTCAAGTTATGATTATCTTTCTGTCTAGTATCTGTATATCTGTATGTATTATCAACACGGCGTAATAATTGCTTCCCACCAACGGCCTTTGGACGGCAAAGTTTAATACGAATACGGGTCCCCTTTCCCGCCACTATTCTTGTGTTGGCGCGCGCTGGACCGCTGTATTCAAATGACGTACATCAAGTATGGTTGGGAACTAGATGGACCTGACATGCGCAATGTTCCCTGGGGCGCCTACCGAAAATCTCGGATAATTATATTTGGCAACCCCCGTGCCAGCTGTACGGGGGTTGCTATATAACATTCTTCTATTTGGCAACCCTACAGATAAGATAAATGACCTGATGGAATTGATTGGTGTCACCGGCAAGGCGGATTGCGCTCAGCCCAACTGCGGCAAGTCTGTACCGTGCTGAATTCCAGGCACATCTGGCTTTGGTGTCGGACCCCTTCTGAGTACAACGTCAAAGATTCACGTGAAGCACTCGTGGAATTCCGTGGTCCCGCTGCATGCCGGGACTCGTCCATGCCGCCGGCAGCCTGCTGCATGCCCAGCGACTCGGCATCATCGTGAATCGTGATTGACATTGAAAAAAAAGATTGGTGTCTTGGCCTGTGTTTAAGTAATTTAGAACCAATTTACACGCCCAGAATCAATTTTTTTTCTCAATATCTGTGCCCCTCGGACGCAGGCTTGAGGGTTGCACCGTGTCAGAGCCGCCACGGCAAGTTTCGGCAATCCACCAGTTCCCATCAGAAATTGTTGCAACAGAAATCTTATCTACTCTCAACATTTACGTAAATCGGGCTCGGCAGAGACTGGCAACCCCTCCGTGCCAAAGAACCGGGGTTGCCAAATAGAATTATCCGAAAATCTCCAGTTAATTTTGCATGTATCCGCTGTTCTCCGTGCCAGAGTTTGTTTCATGGAGTTCATGGACTGGATTGTGGCGGCGGCGGCGGCACATTCCCGCAGGGCTATTGCTATCGCCAACCAGTAAGCACGGACCTGAGTTAAAGATTTTGAACGCCGCAGCCTATACCAGTCCAAGGCTGACTTACCCTCATCAACGTAACCCCATTTTGCCCTGGGCTACTTATCCGGATTCTGATACGATACGAATCTGCAATGGACACTTTGCACTCGCCGGGGAGCAGTTTATTCACCAGCCACATACTCGGAGTCGATGGAGGGATGACGTGAACATGGATCTCCCTGACCCCGGGTACACTGTCTCCCGCCAATGAGTACTCAACCCGCGTGAGATGCTAGTCTCAGAAGGCTTTCCTTCCGTCGTCCCGCTGTCGTCTCGAAAAGGGAAATTTACTTGTTTAGTATCCAATTCTCGCATACGGCGCTCGGGCGTACTACTACTAGCCTGCGATTTTGGCTAACTTTACCAGGGTAAATTATAGAGGGTGCGTGAACGTGCACACGTTCCAAAGGGCAGACAATCAACGTGAGACGACTCCGTGACGGAGTGGCAAGCCCGTAAAGCCGAAATGCGCAGGCTTGTTTTTGGACAGTTTTTTGGTGGAACATTGCCTTGACATTGCCTGACAATGCCTGTACCAGATTCACGATGGGCCAAGAGTGGTTCGTGGTGAAGTTATGGATGCCGAGATCATGATTCATGGATGCTACCCCTACGGTGCCGTACCCGGTGCAAGTTGAGTGCGGGACCCGTACAGGTTACCCGTGGGTCCGCGTTTACGCACTCCTTGGGTGTATTTTTGAACTTGGACACCGAGAACAAGTGGAGTCTATGGATCCACGACTTCGGCTGGATCAACCCGCGTTTCAGTCCAATGCCCGCGGCCACGGACCATAATTCCCCTGCAAACAATCGAATGCCGGTCATTATTGAGAAACAGGAAAGTACAAAGAGCGGGAAATCATAACAAACGGTGAAGATAACCTCCGATCCTACTGAATTGGCGGGTTTTCCTCCATCGGAAGCGGGATATACAACCCTGGATGCTGCAATCCCGAGAACATCACCAATACTTCTCTCCGGATACGCAATTCACGAAGTTGTTCGCACACAGTCGGATCGAGTTCGCGGAAACGGCCCCTCAGCGACTGCACTTCGCAGGTAAAGGGGGAGGGCGGAGTAACATCATCCGCCCTGGGCCGGCGCCGTGAGCGCAGAAAGTCCAATAACGCGGTGTCGTCGAATTGGAGGCGGGTTCGGAGCATTATTGTGCGTAGGTTGGGGACCAACGGCTGCTCGGTAGTGAGTGCCAGTCGCGAGAGAAGTGCATCGTCGATCAGATGGTGGTCGACGCCGTACGAGTTCCTCGGACCCTCGTGGATGGTTTGGTGGTCCGCAATGCAGAGGGACTGCAACGACGGAAGCCCGGCGAGACACGAAAAAAGTTCCGCTTGACTGAGGACAACTACTCCTAGGTCGAGGGATTGGAGTTTAGACGCGAGTGGAGACGTTTTAGCGAGGGCCAGGAAGCCATCTGCGGGCCAATATACCTGCGAATTTGGAAATTCCTGGGCGTCGAAAGACAGTTTGCGAAGGTGGGGTAAAGTGAGGCATGCCAAGAGTTTGTTCAAAGCGACACGGCAATCCTGTGCATCGCAATAATCTGCAAACTCTGCGGACAATTCGGCGATGTTGGATGTAGTCGGCGGGGCAACAAAGGTCTCGAGGACAGTTTTTGTCCAGTGACCGACGTTGCCGAGCCACAACTGGAACCGGAATTCCCTCCCATGCGGCATGGTGGACATCATTGCCAGCACTGGATGGACGTCCGTGGGGTCGATGCTCAGACAGCTGAGAGTCCGCAGCTGCACAAGAGGTGGAATGGTAATGGTTTCGAGGTGGCGACCCGCGATGGCAAGGTTTCGCAGCTTGGGCGCCACGTTGAAAATGTCCACGGGAGCATCACCACCAGCGGTGAAGACATTGAGAGTTTCGAGGGATGGTAGGTTACCCCTCGCGGCAGACAAATGCAGGAGGTCGGCTGAGTCGGAGAGACAGAGCTCAGCTGTGTTCCAACGATCGGAATGGTCCGCCAAGAGCGAGAGCACTTGCGGATGTGCTGTGGAGAGGTCCAGATGTAAAGGGCATTTTGCACCGCGATCCAGAGCAAACGACAACAGTCGAAGGTTTCTATCCATCAGTTTGGAATCTTTAGACCATTCCATGTCATCTGACATGACCACAATTGTATCCCACAAAGAAGGAGTGCCCATAACGATGGTGTGCCATTACGAGCATACCTGGGACAGGGCGAAGAGGGAGACGATGGGGAGATTGGAACGCCGGATGGGGAGAACGGCCTCGGATCGAGTAAAGATGCGAGCCAGCACTTCCGGCGGCATACGGCGGATCGGAGCGAGCAAGCCCCGGCATTGACCAAGGTACGATACGAGACTCGCGCGGTCGGATGTCACGGCTTGGACACGTTGCTGTAAAAGAGCGATTTCTTTTTCGCACTCCAAGATCTCCGTATCATGCCTCTCCACCTCGTTGGATAACGAGGCTATCGTGGATGCAATATGGTCCGGTGGCGCTGCGTTTGTACGGAGCAGAGCTAGGACGTGGCCGCTATCCTCGGCATTTGGAAGCAGCCGAGACGTGACAAAGGGACTCCGGGGTATTGAGAAAGACATAGAGACGAAGTACTGTGGGATTTGCGCGGTTTCAGTCGCTGTGAGTCAATGGCCGGGAAAGAGCTCCCGACTTACAAAGATGACGCAAAGACGCTGCCTGCTGAAAGGTATCTGGAATGCAGATGCGCAGTAACTAGCTGCCTATGTTGATGTGAGGTGCGATGCAACCGACCGTGCGTTCACTCACCAGTGGTGTGGGGTCAATGTGGGGTGGTGGTTTCGGTGAAAGGAAGATCAACATCACGTGGAGTAAGCCATCGCGCTTGGCAGGTGCGGTCAGCGACTTCACGACTATGGAACTAATCTTGGTTCATACCGGAGGAGCCTCTATCCCGGCTAAAACGAACGACGAGAACCTTATGATAAGAGAAAAATTGATAATATGAATTTTACCCCGGACATAGGAATAGCACATTCTGACGGTCTCATCAAGCCGACTTTAGCTCAGTTGGAAGAGCATCAGACTGTAATTGGAAAACTATTCAAACGCCATCTGGTCGTTGCATGGACTGGGGAGACGTACTCAGTAGACGTGTGCATTGAATGTGGATGTTGTCCCATGGCTGGAAAAGAGTCTGGAGAAACAAGCGTCTGAATGAGTGTCCCCAGTGGATGGTCTGAGAGGACGTACCCGCGTAAATGACTTGAGACGACTGGATACGAGTGAGCGAGCGCAGAATACTTGGCCGCGAAAGGATTCCCTGGGTGGGTGGGCGATTCAGAGTGAATGGTTTGAGTAGTTTAACATGTCCCAAGCGCTTTGACTGGATGAATAGGCCGAATGACTGTCCCCAGTGGATGGTCTGAGAGGTGCATTGGCTGAAAACTTCGCTGGCTGGAAACGAGTGCTGGATGAATGAGCGTTGGCTGGTCGTAATGAGGACGTCCGGTCTGGATGCATGGACTGGAAACGAGTGCTGAAGACGTGGCCTCGACGAATTGACTGACGACGGGTCCCGAGTGAATGGCTGGATGAATGGACTGGAGACACGCCCTGAGTGCATTGACTGGAGACACGCCCTGAGTGAATCGTCTCGGGAGATGTTGGGGTGGACACGATCGGGCGAATCGGGAATGTGAATGTCGAGCGGATTCTGCATACAGCCACACGGAACCTATCTACTCCGACGCCGATCACCATCCCGAACGTCCGTCCCGACCCTCCGTGTACAATTGTCCATGATCAAAAAATAATCCGACCTGTGCGGATCGAACGCACGACACCCAGATATTTTCTCCAATTACAGTCTGATGCTCTTCCAACTGAGCTAAGGTCGGATGATGGGAGTAGATCCGCCCGTGTGCTGGACCCGCTCCCGCTCGAAATCTGGGGTCACCGAGCAAAGTCCCTTTCGTCACCCTGGGCTCGCTCCCGCTCGGAATCCGCCTAATACCTCGGTGACCCCCACCTGCCTGGCTCCAACATCTCCCCCGGGATGGATGGTGTCGCCTGTTCGAACCAGGCAAGTCGGATTCTTTTTGGGGGCATCCGTAGTGTTTTTAGACCTTGGGAACTTTGCCCCACTTATCAAGACATTGGAAAATATCTCGATCAATTTTTTCCCGCTCTATCTAGACTCGCCTTTTGACCTGGTCCTTCTGAACGATGTTCCAAGGGTGCGGGAAACGGTGGTGCAAACCATCACAGTAAAAAGGTCTGAACAAAGACTGGGTCCCTTGTTGTAACTTCGTGTACTATTGTTTTGGTTCAACTTTTGCGCTTGAACTTACGACTTCCTCGAAAAGCATCTGTTGCTCAGTCGGAGAGTCCCCAGAGCAGTGCATCGCGTCCGAGATGAGACGGTCGTCGGGTTCGGGTTTTCGGGTACGGGTCCCCACCTAGGTCGAGTGGGGGTTTCAAGAAATCCGGACCGCCGCGGCGCTGACAGCTCTCGTTGGATAACTGGATTGGTACCACATGCTACGTATATACTCCCCATCCTCGCATCTCCCCCCCTCAGTCTTTTATCCCACGTTGCGGGTGAACAGCCTTGTACATCCATTATAGCTCCCAGCCACCTCCCATTAGCGATAGAATGGGTCCACTCGCTATTGCAATCCAGCTTGTCGTCTACTACTACCTGGCAAAATTCTTGTATCGGCTCTCTCTCCTCCACCCTCTGCATGCATTCCCCGGCCCACGCGTATTCAGGATCTCCGGTGTGCCTATGCTACTTCATTCCGCTCGCGGCACTCAGCACATCGCTCTGCGGGATTTACACAACAAGTATGGGCCTATAGTGCGGATTGGTAAGTAGTACCTTGGTCATTTCGATTCCAGAAGCTCAGTATCTTCAGGGCCGAATACATTGTCATTCAGATCATTGCCAGCCATTCGTCGAATTTACAGTTCATCGCACGCATTTGACAAGAGCGCTGCGTACGATTTTCATTCCATCCCGGGGAACGGCGTCTTTTTCGTCAAGGAAAAGGGACCTCACAGTGCTAGCCGACGCATCTACAACAGGGCTTTCTCTCAGGATGCGTAAGTCCAGGGATAACAGGATCAGCTTGAAATATCATTGATTTTGGCCAGGATGGCCGAGTACTTTGTTCCTATGTCCTTGACGGTTGAAAATCTTATCCGGCACCTGCTGGAGAAGACAACGAGCAACGGACAGGTCGATCTGACGGCGGTGATCCCTCGATATTGCTACGATACCATAGTACGTCTTCGAATTCACCAGAATGCAAACTAAAATAATCCTTACAGAATGCGACATTCTTCGGGGGAAATGCTTTTGAGCAAAAAAGTCTAGTGGACTCTGGTGACCCAGAAGACATCGTCTCGCACGGTTCTTTTTACTTCAAGGCATTCGAACTGCAAGTCTCCGTCTCCGAACCGAAATCAGATATCCTGACAACTTGATAGGGCAAATCTCACGGGGCACATATTCTCTTCCATCCTACAATCCATTCCGGGATACTCGAGAATCATGAAATTCGAGGGTATCGCCAGAAGAGCAGCTCGCAGGCGCTTGGAACTCGGGGCGTCCTTCAAAGACGGGGTCTCTCGCTGGGTGCGTATATATGCGTGATTCGTGCCGGTGCTTGACTCTGTGCGTAGATTGAGAATGATGAGGGACACCCGGTGATGGACGTCAAAGATCTTCCCCTCGAAAGTGCCACAGTGCTTCTTGGCGGTGCGTCATCAGACTGTTGCGTGAAAATCATGGTTAAACCGTCTTACAGGCGCAGACACCGTAGCCTCTCCATGCATCCTCCTCGTATATTTCCTCATTCTCAATCCCCACTGGCACAAACGCCTGCGTGCCGAGTTGGACGGGATTTTATCCCAGAACGCAGCCCATGAATTCACCATGGACACAAACCAGATTCTTTCCTTGAACGCATGCGTCATCCTCAACGCAGTCATCCACGAGGGTCTCCGTCTGTCGTCGCCCTTCCCAGTTTTCACCCGCGTGGTTCCACCTGAGGGTGCGTCCATCGACGGCGTTTTCGTGCCTGGTGGGACAACGGTGGGCGTTCCGGTCTGGGCACATCACATCAACGAGAGGTACTTTCCGAGTCCCGAGCTCTTCGATCCGACGCGCTGGATTGAGGGTGGCGAGTTCAAGGCAGGGGATACGTTCTTTGAGTTTGCGGCAGGTGAGTCTGGCTTGAAGTTTTCCTATAGAGCCTTTGGCTGAAGGGACATCTGATAGGACCATTCAACTGCGCGGGCTCAAAGTTTGCGTTGATTCAACTCCGGATGTTCCTCGCCAAGTTAGTCACCGAGCTAGAGTTCACGCCGAGCCAGACGTTCGACGCACGTAGGTTTTGGAACGGAATCAGGAATTGTCGATCCACGACCTTTTTGGAGCCGTTGATAGTCAAGGTTGTTCGAAGGGATGAGAGGAGGATGGAAGGACAAAGTGAGGCGCGAATCTGACGCAATGCCAGCAAACGAATTCTAAATAATTGGCGTTACGGGAGGCAACCGGCCGCACCTGAATCATTGGAATCTCATTGTCATCCGCTCGGCATACAACTATAATCATAGCAAGGGCTCATTCAGTAGCGACTTGTTCAATACCAAAGACCTTGAAGTTCCTTGCAAATTCTACTAAAAACGGGGGCTCCTCCCAATCCCGATCCAGCTCCGTACCGCGGCCGTTACGTCCAGCCGCGTTGAGCGCCTCGGACTGGGATGCCGCTGACGTGATGCACTGAGCCAACGAGACAGTGGATGCGTCCGCGATGCCGCTCAAGGAGCCCTTGCAATGGCTCAACCAATCCGACCAAGAGGCGGATGTCGGTCGCTGCTTCAGCCGATGCGCCCGTCGCTGGTGAGTCCCATTGGAAACGATCGGTGAAGCGGCCGTCTTGCCTCCGTTGTTGAGTGAGGCCATAGAGGTCAAATTGGTGTCGGGGCTCAAGACAAGCTTGAGAGTGACGCATCATGATGCTGACATCAGCGGCCGCATCACTTTTCTCCGGAACCGGACCATCTAACTAGCGGCTTTTCTTATCTGATCTTGCCGCGTCGCCGTCGGTCGCGCCTGTTAGACGAGAGAACCTGTCTTTTAGTTTCTTATGCCACGCTACAGACGGATTCCTCCTCTGTCCTCCTCCCCTTCGAATTCCATGCGTCTCGCTCCCCGGAATCAAGTTGCTTCGAATCACCTACCTAAGACCTGCGATGATTTCCGATCATTCCGGGATCGCACCCTCAGTCAGATACCACACTTGCTTGCTCAGCGCAGCCTATATAACCGACTCCCCTCGAGCCCGCACATCCCAGCAACATTTTCAATCAACGACCATGCTGGAGTACCGACTGAACGAGGTTGGTCTACGTCATTCCTCCGTGTCCACGATTCTCACCCCTGTGTTTCAGTTCAACGGCCCCGACTCTCTGACGCTCACTGAGGTCCCAACGCCGACTCCTGGACCATCTCAAGTTCTCGTCAAAATCCATGCAGTCTCGCTTCAGGTGCGGCTCTTCGAACAGTGGCCTATGTAAATTTTGTCTAATTTATCCCGGGCGACAGTATCGCGATCTCATGGTGGCCCAAGGGAAATTCCCCATGCCGTGCGTAATTAACACTGTAGGGAACATACTTACCAAAAAGCCACAGAGTCAAGCCGGGAACCGTACCCTGTTCGGACATGGCCGGGGAGATCGTGGCCGTCGGATCCTCCGTTGACCCTAGCCAATTCTCTGTCGGCGATCGCGTCTGCGCAAACTACGTTATGCCCGGGTCGATTTTGGGAGACCTCGGAGCGGTGATTGACGGCGTGTTGGCGCAGTTCAAGGTTTTCGAGGCCGACGTCAGTACAAGTTTCATTTTGGTATGGGGCTGACGAGTGAATTTTTCTGCAGACAGAAAGGCTAGTCAGCTTCCCAGGCCATTTATCGTACAGCGAAGCAGCGGCTTTACCCTGTTCGGGTGCCACAGCGCACGCGACGCTCTTTGGGCCTGTACCCGTCAAACGTGGAACGTCCGGTGTTTCTAGTCTCGGGACCAGACTGTATATTATTACAACTGACGATCAAGTAGTTGTAGTATACACGGTGTTTCCACGTACGTGCGCTGTCCTAAGCAAGTAAGGTGATCTACTAATTAGATGTGCAGATTGACGCTACAGCTCGCCGTCGCCGTTGGGGCCACCGTTATCCTCACGTCCTCGTCCGACGAGAAGCTGGCGGTTGGAGTCAAGTTGGGGGCTGCGCATACGATCAACTACAAGCAGACGCCGAAGGTGGACGAGGAGGTTATGAAGATCGTGAGTGGTTCCTGCCCCTCTTCGTCTTATCTCACCGTTACCGAAAAAAAGACAAACGGGCGAGGAGCAGATGTGGTCATCGACGTCAGTTTCATATCCGGTCACATTGTCTGCCTACCCACATTTTCGTTCAGATTGGCGGCCCATCTTCGCTCGTCCAGTCCATGAGAGCTTGCGCCTTCGGAGGTTGGGTTCAAATCGTCGGAGTGATGGAGGTGAGTCCGCCCTTTCGTCTCTCCTATTCTTTCTGAACGATACCGATGCATTCATATAGCATATCCCAGTCGACCTGGAACAAATCCCCATCCTTGCGATAATGAAACACATCTGCATGCGCGGGGTTGTCATCGACGGCATGACTCGGTGAGTTCCACCCTGCCTCCTTCTTCCGGATCCAGTATGCTGACCCCGCACCAGCTTGAAAGAGGCGAATAAATTCATAGAGGCACATGGCGTCCACCCTTATATCGACCCACATGAATTTGCGTTTGAGCAGGCGGCGGATGCGTATCGCTACATGTCGAATCAGACGCGTGTCGGGAAGGTGGTCATTCGGGTGGCGGACATCAAGTAGACATTGAATGGAGGTAATTCGATTGCTCCACGGCCGAAAATTCAACCATGTATGTTGTCTCGTCGTGACGACGTCCCGCTTCACCGGATATAAGAACAACGTCTGCATCCCAGTTGCCCAGTGGTTGCGATTTCTTCGCAACCTGACTCCGTTTGATCCGCCCAGGTCTATCCGAGCTTTGTCAACGATTCCATTTTTCCTCTCCATCCGTATCAAGATCATCTGTCGACCGCTTGCACATAGAGACTCTCAGTACTCAGGCTGTGTTTTTTACTCATTGCCTCGAGGTGAACTGGGAATAGCTAATTATCTTGTCCAGACGCCAGGCTTATTGAAAGCATTTTGGAGTGACACTAATAAGTCGGTGAGCACTCCTAATATGCATCCATCCGACTTGGAAAGTCAATAGCTGATTACACGAAATTCTCACGGCTGGAGTTGCAGTTGAACTGTACATACCAGATGGAAGACGACACGTGAAAGTTCCCACGGTTCACCTTTTGGTTCAATTACTCAACAACGAGGGAGTCAACCGGCGTACAGGTGGCTCGCAGCAGGGCCAACTGCCAACCCCAACCTCGTATCGTGAAGAGTATACACGAGGAACCTCGTTCGACTCGAGCCTGGGCTATTCTTCTATCCCCTCCAGAGCTTTTTTCTTCGCTTTTCATTGGGCCTAACGGCCAAGGATCCACGTTGCATTATGAGGGTTACTCTCCAGCCTGGTGCTTCGATCTCAACCCAGAATGCCAGATCCTGGCACCCCGTCGTCAGCCAGTCAATCGCATGCAACGGCGGGGATGGATGTGGCAAACCGCTTTGGACGTCGCTCCAGAGGTCGGACTATCCGCTCGCTTCGACTAAGACTTCGGTCCCAGTCGGTGATGCTGAACGCTCAATGGAATTCCGGGCGATGCATCGCGGGGCTACGATTGCAGGGTGCAGCGGTAGCCGGACCATTGCCACCTGACTCCGTTCGATTTCGCGCCAGATCTTAGTTGCTGTTCTGCGACTCCCATTCTTCTCTGCTTCTGTAGCAAGATCTGTCAATCGCGGTTGAACCCAAGCTCACCAGCTGATCAACTGGACAAAAGCGTCCCACCTGGAGTGGTACCACTTGCTGAGATGATCCTTTGAGACTGCCCCGTTCGATTCGGGCTCAAGTCTCCTAGCTTCATCTTCTGCTTTTTATGATCACGATTGCCTGCCCGCATCCAATCAGTACTTGTCCATTCACTCAACGGACGCTGTTAATCGACCGAGGTCCTGATTCTTCCGGTAAGTAGTTGGCCGCTATGCTACACTCATCGAATACTTATCCAGTCCACTTGACGGCGAATACCCTGTGAGTGAGACCCGACTGTGCCTGGGGCACACCCGCCAGTCATTCCAGAATTGCTGGCATGTGAGTGGGACCACCTGTTCGATTCAGGGTCGGGTCATTCCTGTAGAATTGAGAGTCCATGTTTTTTTTGACTTGTTGCCTCGAAGGTGCCTAGGAATCAAGCTAGTTATCTTGTCCAGACTCCAGGCTTTTGAAAGCATTTCGGAGTGACTCTGATGAGTCGGCGAGTACTCATAAGACTCGGAGTCTCCAGTTGAGTAGACGAACTTCACGCGGTTCGATTGGCAGTCGAACATGACTAGAACCTACCGGTGTCAAAGCGCTCGATATTGTATTGGCCTCTGAGCTGCGCCTACGCCTACCGGACTACACCGAAGGGAAGCCCGTTCGATTCGGGATGTATGTCGTTGAGGGTTCGTCGTTCTTTTGCAACGCGAGCATTTTTTACTTGCACAATTCTGAACTTCGCTGTTGTCGACTCCAATTCCAATTCCGTTGCTCAGTGTATGCTCACTAGGAGAATGATCATCCGAGTCGTGTTACCCCTTGGAATTTCAATCGCATATTTTGGGCGGTGGTAGCGGCTCGGTGATTGGGTACTCATTCGACGAACATCGACATCGCAATAGCGGTCACTTTGGGCTGCTTGCATGCTTGCAAATGCCGCCCGGCGCCTGTTCGATGCAGGGTCGGGTCGTAGCCGCGGCAAGTACGCGATTCTTTTCCATGACTCGACATGATTTATTATAGACTCTAGAGACCACTTGGGCCGCTCAAGCTCAAAGGCGAGGCCTGCCTCGGCCCTGAAACGGGAGAATCATCTTATGGGGATGTGCGATACGCGAAGCCTGGACCGTGCGCTTGTAGGCCGCGCTTGCTCCTCTCGACATTGGTATCGGACTGGGAGGACCTCATGTTTTGCTCGAGGCATCCCGAGGATGGATGCAGAGCTCACGGGTGGCAGTATCGAATTTCAACAGTCGGCCGGATGTATCCGAACACTGATCCGCACAAAACACATCCAAATTGATCAGCGCGTAAAAAGTTTTCCGATCCCTTCTCTTTGTCTCCGCCGTCATGCCCGCCCTCGTCCAACGCCCCGCACCTGCCTTCAAAGCCCCGACCGTCATCGACGGTGTCTTCGAAGACGTCTCCCTCTCTGACTATCTCGGGAAATGGTGCTTGCTCCTACTCTGTCTTTGTAGCCTGGATATTGACGCCGTGTGGCTACTACAGGGTCGTTCTCTTCTTCTACCCCATGTACGCTGCTCTTCCCCACTCTCTCTTCGTTCATCACATCTCAATCGCCGCAGGGACTTTACCTTTGTCTGCCCCACCGTACGTCGTCCCTCCTACCGTGCCACTCGCCACTCACGCCCACAAAGGAAATCCTGGCCTTCAACGACGCGCTCCCGTCCTTCGCCGCCATCAACACCACCGTTCTCGCCGTATCCACCGACTCGCAGTACTCGCATCTCGCCTGGGCGTCGCAGCCGCGCAAGCAGGGTGGCCTCGGACCGGATTTGAAGCTGCCACTGGTGGCGGATAAAAGCATGAAGATCGCGCGGGAGTATGGTGTGTTGCTTGAGGAGGAGGGAATTGCGCTGCGTGGACTGTTTATTATTGATCCCAAGGGTATTTTGCGGTGTGTGATTGTGTGTCTTCGCCGGGAGGGACTGACGCGTATATGAAGCCAAATCACCGTAAACGACCTCCCCGTCGGTCGCTCGGTTGACGAGACGATCCGTCTCGTTAAAGCGTTCCAGTTCACGGTGCGTTTGCTTCCATGCCGCATACCCCGCGGCTTCCTAACATCACTTGCCTCAGGACGAATTCGGCGAAGTCTGCCCCGCCAACTGGCACGAGGGCTCGAAGACGATCAAGGCGGACCCCAAGGCGTCGTTGGAGTACTTCTCTTCCACCGAGACTAACGGCTCGAATGGGCACACCAACGGGGACGCCCCGGCGGCGAAGCGTGCGCGGGTCGAGTAGACGGTGGCGCAGAAATCTAGAGCGCGTATATACTAACATTCCCTCCGTAATACTTCTCTTGGTGACAATCTAGATACATAGACCCAGACCGATGAAATTGAAATCGTACTCTTTGCATTCGATGTAGCCTTGCGAGCTTGGTCGAGTTCTTGGGCTCTTTTTGCATCCTACCGTGGACTCCTTTCCCTCTTCTTCAGCAGCTCGTGCCTCAGTTACACCAAACTTTGCTATCACAAGGAACGACCGCAACGCCACGCAATGACTGTGATACCCCATGCACTGCCATCGTTGTAGATGTCCCGGTTCGACTCCGGGTTGTAGCACGCACATGCCGACGGCGAACTGTTACTTTTGTCCGCAAGTGTCACTGCTCGTGAATCCAAACTGGTTACAGTCTTGACTAGCCCCAGCTTTTCTTTCCGGATTCACGCGTCGCACTTGTCTGTCCTTCTCCCCTAATGTTGATCAACCCGGCTCCAATATGCCTTCAAGGCGAGACATGCACGCAAGTTGAACTTGTAGGTATGTAAGAGCCAAGATCTCGGAAACGCTCAATCATTCGTTGGCTCCAAGAATATACAATCCAACACATGGCTGCTCGAGGAAAAGGCAAGAACACGACGGTTCTAGCGTGGGTACTGGCTCGGGAGACAAACTTTCTCCACAGGCCCAAGATTTCAGAAACTATCAACTAATCAATCTCGTTTGCTCGAAGAACATACAACACATCGGTGAAAAAGTCAAACAAAACAATTGTCTACTGCTGCTGTCCAAACACCCAAACAACACCGTCTCGGAAGAAAACACAAAACGCCAAAGATTTGTCGAAAAGAGGGATTTTAAAGTAAGGAACGTTGGGAGGCTACAGGAGGTGAGTCAGCATCTAGCCTTGAGGAGCCCGAGATGTACTCACGTCTTCAACTTGGATCGTTTACGCCGACACCCCAACAGGGGTTACGCAAAGCACGTCAACCTGGCCAAGCACCCCGGCAAGCACACAGCACCGAGCCCTGCGGCCCATATCCGCGCAAGTCGATTGGAAATGCGCTGCGTCGGTGGGAGTGATGGTGGGTACGCCGCAGTCGAGATCGGCGACGCCGAGGACGTCGGTAGCGCAGCATTGGGCGTTGCCGTAGAGACCCGAGCAGGCCTCGTAAGTCTGACGCTCCGCAATAAGAGGCGAGGCGCCGACGAGGGTGAGGGCGGCGAAGACGAGGGTAGTGAGAGCGGTGAAGTGCATTGTGGTAGTGGGATTGGTTATTTAGTTGGTTGGCTGCGCTGGGGTGTTTTCTGGGTTTGCTGGACTTAGTGGCGCACCTCTCCTCCGTTTTATAAGAAGAGCGGTGCATGGTGGAGTTCTTTGAAACTCCGCTCGCTCGACCGAATTTCCCTGTGGCGGACGCAACACTGTTCGGGCAATCAAGGCAGGTATGTAAATTGAGCTACACTGGGTTGACGTCCATGTTCACTAATTCAGGCGTCGGTCCTTCAAAACCGGAGTCCTCTTGCGAACTACGCTAACTGAGCCCGGTTCCCCCCGGTGTTTCGTCTGTTTTGTCTCTTTTTTGCCCACCTCTGTTTTTGCCCACTCGCCAGGGCGTTGAGTTCTGTGCGTATTCGACTGTATATCTTCATTTGGGTACGGTGTACTGAACCGAGAAGGCCCGGGATGTCTACAAGTCACGGACACCCGGCCGAGGCATCCGCCTAACTAAACGCTCGCATCACTGAAGGCCACGTCCTAAAGTCGAATTCAGGCGATTTAGGCTTGCAGTGCTCGTGCTAAACCAATATTCGCGTGCTAACCCAATATTCGGGGCCCAAGTAGCACGATGCAGTGGAGCGATACCAAAAACCCAAGCAACACGAGCCTGAGGCGTGGTGCTCGGAGTAGTCCAGCTCCAGGGTACTAGTTTCATGTCGGCGCCCCATTTCGGAGCGTTGGCCGCCTTGGTCTTGAGTTGGATATTCTAGCTTCGTCAAGTTTTAAATTAATGCACATAGTACTGCGTGATGCTGGCAGATAAGACTAATGGCGCGACTAGGGTAGTGGCCGAGTAAGTCAATTAAGCTGCAGTTTAAATTTTGAATGGGATGTCTTTTTCTTCGGCTTGATCGGGATCTTCTAGCGTGAACCTTTCGGCTCCTCTCCAGATGCATACATTGCAGAGGGCCTGTCGTCCTCAGCCAGACCTGAAATAATGGCATCCGGTTCGAGTCCGGGCTGGGTCAATGGTCAGCAGCGGGTGCTTGCTCAATTTTTTTGAACATTGCATTCGTGCATTATTAGCCAGAGTCGTTCAGTCCACTCGTGCTTCTTCAGCGCGCTCCACTCGCTATGCCCTTGGAGTGGAACAGCCGAGATCTGGCGTACTCCCACAGTTCAAATTGCTGATGCGCCGCCAAGCCGATCAAGCTGGGGTCCGAGCAGGTCGTATAAACCAATACGAGCTTCTCACTCCGTGTCCGAATAACAATGCACGTTAGAAATTCTCGTGTATGCTATGCATTACAATGACCTCTCCCCAGGTTGTGCCTTCATTCGAAACGATACAGGAAAAATGGTGAATACGCTTGTCTGCCCGCCAAATTCCTCAAAGCCGACTCGAACGGCGTCTGAAGGGAGCATCCGAACCTCGAATGCTGCGCATCAACTGAATTGAACAGGGATGTCCAAGGCTTCAATCGAATTTCCGCTGATGTGCTCTCGTCCCAGCTCCACCCATGTTCTGTGCTGACCGGAATGGGTTCCAGAATATCAACGCAGAGCAACAGTCGTGCATAACTTCCTGGCTTGCAAGTTGTTACAACGCCTGGTCGAACGGCGAACCATGTTGAACGAGATGGTGTCACACTGGATTGAAGCCAAAATGATAGTGGTATCCCAATGAGATCCTCCAACTCGAGTCGAACGGGTTATGTATGGCGTTGGAAATGGGGAACGCTAAGGGATAAACTCACCGGCCTGAGTTGGGATGCAAATGCAACAAATTTAAAGCGCACTCGAAGATTTAAAATTACATTCAGTTCTGTACATTCGTATCTACCACTCAGACTCACCCCCATCCTTCCCAAACCGACCAGTCGGCCCATCCTTGTCCACAAGCACCCAAGGCACAAGAATCGCCGCAGCCTGCTCAGACGTCTTACCGCCCTCCCTGAACCCATTCAACTTGGTCGACGTGAACCCGGGCGTGGCGGTATTCACTTTAATGCCCTCCGCCGCGAGGTCCTTGGCGAGCCCGATCGTGTACGAGTTGGCAGCAGCCTTGCTCGTGTTGTAGGCCACGAAATCGTGCAAGAAATTTTTGGGGATTTTGGCCATCAAGCCGTTGGATGCCATGTCCGAAGTGACGTTCAGGATGACTGAGGGGGAGGCGGCGCTGTGGGCGGCGCGGATGAGGGGGAGGAACGCGGTCGTGGTGCGGATGAGACCGAAGAGGTTGGTGGCCAAGGTGATTTCGAGGGCCTCGAAGTTGGGCTTGGAGGCGCTGTGGGGCTTGTTCATGCTGGCGGCGCCTTAAACGAAGAATTGTCAGAATTCATAGCGGCAGATACAAGGGAAGTAACACTCGCCGGCATTGTTGACGAGCACGTCCAGCTTGCCCTCCGCCTTCTCGATCGTCGCGACGGCGGCCTTGATTGAGGCGTCGTCGGTGACATCAGGCTGAACAAACTTGACATCAAGGTTCTTCTCCTGCTTGAGTTCGCACTGCAGTTGATCTTCAGTCTCGATTCGTAGAGGGGAAACACAAACGTACATGGCTTCGAGGCCTGCAGCCTCGCCTCGCGAGGCCAGATAGAACAGTATGGCCCTTGGCAGCGAGGAGCTCGACGAGGCTGTAGCCGATACCGGTTGTTGGAGCCGGTGACGAGGATGATTTTGCTGGTAGACATTTGAGAGAGCGGGTTTCAAGACTGTGGATGCATTCACCTGCGGTCTTGAGGGCTCTTTATGCCTGCCCCTCAACGGGAGAAAGTGGGTGAGTGTGCATTGAGTCAGCTGGTGATCGTCGGGGACAAGTGGGTAAATGATCGCGATCGTTCGGAACCCGAGCCGCTGACTACAAGCGATTGACAAATCACTGATGGCCGTTCAATGGCACCATCTTGAATCTCAGAATCTGAGGGGAGTCTTGTCCATCCAGGCTGGCCGGCGGATGTTCCGCGTCCTGGCTGCGCACACGATCCCCGATTTTCAAAGACACGCTGACGGGTCCACACCGGAGACCAGTGCACAGTAGAAGAATGCCCAATTTCAATCGTCGCCTTACCCGACTCTCCTGAGCATGGGAGGAGCTCAGGGAGGCGAGAGTTTGCAGACCTTGGGGGAATGACTCGGAGAGTATCCGTAGGTAACCACGCAGTACACTTTTTTTTTCCTCTAAAGAGCGCCTATCTTCTTGATCTCCTTCACCTCCCTCCCGTGCACATCCTACATCGGACCTTCGGTTGCCACACTTCGTGGACGGATTGTGACGGCCAATTTGGGCCATGAAGCTCGACGCGCGAGACGCGAGCCAGGCTGGTTCAAATCCGGCGCCTGTCTTACAAATGGATTCCAGGTCTTTTCTTTTTCTTTCACGAGGCCCTAGCCGCGAGCGTTTGATATTATGCCTAGATGAACAAGACGCGGGTGTTGTGTCAGTTTTGTGTGGTCCTCCCGGAATGAGAGGCGCAGATATACTCCTGGAATCTTATGGAATCTCATGGCTCAAGTGCAACTCCATCCGCTTCTGTGTCAACCTCTCGCGTTCCCGACTCGTTTTCCTCAACACGATCGAAATGTTGAATTCTGGCTCGCCTCCCTGCTATTCCACTCGCTTCGAATGTTGCCGTCGGGCATGTAGTATAGTTGGTTATTGCGTCCGCTTCGCATTGCTCCAGCGTGGTTGCGGAAGGTCTGGCGTTCGAATCGCCACTTGTCCATGTGTTTTTGCCCGATTCTCCGACGCGCCTTCGCTACTTAGCCTATCATTGATTCTTGATTGATCGGCAGGCACACGTGCCCTTTCGCTCTCGAGTCCAATTTCCCCGACTCCAGTAGAACCAGTGTCAGTGCTAGCTTTCCTATTTGGACATCTTAGCCGAGCTTGTGCCCCACAGAGTGGAAGAAATGGGTCAAAAAAGGAATCAACGTAACTTCGACGATCGCCGACGTGGATTCGAACCAGGCACCAACGGCAACGGCGGTCACTTGGCCGCTTCGGGTGCTGCAGGTGTCATTGGAGGGCGCGAGGACTGCATGTACACATGTACATGCATGTCCACCGACCCAATGTCAGATAAGTATTACCTGCGCCGATCGATTGATCAACTCGGCATGACCTTCGGTGTTCAACTTCAACTTCCTCGATTCAGACGAGAATGATCAGCTTCCTCTTTCTCCCGCTTCTACGCAAAAGAAAACAGTCACAGATGGAGGGAAGTGGGTCAAAAGTAAGACGACGATCTCGACGGGATCATGGATCGGCTGCTCGTGGATTCGAACCAGGAACACAGCAGAGTTGAGAACCGGCCACTGCTATTGAATTGCCGATTCTGCTTGTTCAACATGTTCGGTGGAATCTGGAATATTAATCCGGGCATGTAGTCCTAGAGTCACTCCTCTCGACTCTCCAAGCTCGCGCTCCTCGCTGTGGGCCAGCCTTGAATTATTTGCCATTTGCCGTAACTCTAAGGGGCAAGAAATTTGGTCTCAGTAGATGGCAGAATCCAGATGCACCCATGATGGCTCTCAAACGGTTTCCAACAGAGGAGCCTGTCAACGTCCTTCACTGAGAACGACGCTGATGCGTCCGAATCCGGGTTCGGCTCTTTTCCACGGGGGTTTAGAACTCATTTATTGCTAGAAACGGTTGCTCGGGCGACAACGTATCAAGTAATCGAGTGATCACGAAACAACAGACTCGCCCCGCTTTTGGGGAACTTACCAGGCCCAAGCTTGACATTGTTTCTGCAGGACGGGGTCTATTCGTGATTGATTTACCAGCACAGACGGGTACTTATCGTGCCCACGTTTGGCATTCGATGACACTTGACGATGCGCAGAGTTGGCCTGGCTCCCGGTTCGAATCTGGAGCTCGTCTTGGCTCTGAGCGAGGAATTGGCGAGGAACGATTTTCTTTGATGATCCATCACCAGGACTCGGATCAATGATCGCATCGACTGCCCTTGCCTCTGACCGTCATCCTCATCGCCGACACCGACGTCATCCCCGGTCCTCTCCACCCCCTTCCTCATCTATACCCATCTGTACTCCATCCGCGGCTCAATCCACGCATCGTCCCTGAGTCATCGCCACCTCGAACTCTCCGGTCTTCAGATAATCATGGGCAAACTCAATATCGCGCACCACAAGTCCTACCATCCCTACCGGAGGGACAACATCGAGAAGGTCCGGAGGGATGAGGAGGAAGCGCGATTGAAGGAGTCCAAGGAAGAGGGCCGCATGATGCTCGCAGTGCGTCCGTCTCGGTCTCGCCACTCATCACAGCTCACACCCCATTCGCTTAGGATTCGGAAGCTCGTATCGACAGACTCCGAGAACGCGCAGGCTCCAAGCCCTCGGGGTCGAAGAAACGCAAGGATGATGATGACATGAAGGCGCTCGCTGCGGCCGGAGGCTCGATGCAGCCTGCAGTCCTCCCGACGACAGGCGGGCATATCAACTTTTTTGAGGACCTGGAGCAGGTGCGTTGCACTTTCTTGCATTCGGCATCCACTAATCGGTGTGCGCACGC